>APFE030486013.1:3687-59020 GCA_000404065.3 Pinus taeda
AAGTCATCTATAAATGATACATAGTACACAGAATTACCCAGTGATGGAACTTTCACAGGTCCAAACACATCACTGTGCACAAGCTCTAATATTTGGTTCGTCCTCTTACCACCAGAGGGGAAACTCACCCGATTCTGCTTCCCATATACACAATTTTCACAGAAATCAAAATCCAGAGAGCTATTACTCATACCTTCTACCATACCTTTACCATAAAGTATTCGAAGGCCTTTCTCTCCAATATGTCCAAGCCTTTGATGCCACAACATGGTCTTCTCTCCAGAGACCACTAGATTTTCTGCTCCATTTTCAGGAACCATAGAACTATTGCACCCGTCAACAACAGTGCTACCTTGCAGCTTGTACAGAGTTCCAATCCGAACTCCCCGCATCAATACCAGTGCTCCTCGAACCATCTTGCAGGTATCCTTCTCGAACACTGTCTTTACACCTGCATCATCCAACTTGCTTACAGAAATCAGATTTCTGGCCAACGCAGAAATATGCAGAACACCCGGAAGGGTTCTAACCCTTCCACCTTGCAACTTCAACTTTACTTTTCCGCGACCAATGATTCTAGCCTTCCTATCATCTCCTAAGAAGACACCACCACCATCGTATTTCTCATACTCGCAGAACCACTCTCTATGGGGAGTGAAGTGAAAGGATGCACCTGAGTCAATTAACCATGCCTCATGATCTACATGTGTACTTGAAGAAGCCAAGTACACATCCCCACCTTCATCTGAGGTGGTTTTCGCCTCTGCAGAAGGAGCATCATCAGATCCCTTTCCTTTATCAGGAGATTTAGATTTACACTCCTTCTGAAGTGCCCTTCCTTTCCGCATTTCCAGCACACCACCTTTGTAGGTTTTCCTGGAGATTTAGATCTCCCTCTAGATTTAGATCTCCCACTCGATGACTTATTTTTGTTTCTGTTCTGGGATCATCCTCGTACAGACAAGGCATCACCATTCTGGTTGTCCATATTTTTCCGTCTCATCTCCTCCGTCAGCAAGGCTGAGACTATTTCATCAAACTGCAAAGCAGTTGCATTGCTACCTATTGCATAACCAGACTATCCCACGAGTCTGGTAGAGAACACAACAAACTGATGCACTTATCTTCATCTGAAATTTTAATATCAATAGATAATAACTGACTTACCAGAGTATTAAATGCATTCAGATGCTCTGTCACTGAGTCTCCATCTTTCATCCTTAGGTTATACATCTTTTTCCGCAGGAACAGTTTATACAGAGACTTGATTGGGTCAAAGTCCCTAACTCTGACACCACAAAGCCTTTGCCGTTCGCTTCCCTTGATACATTCAACAATACTGAATCTGAGACACACAATCGTATTGTGCTCTTTGCCTTCTGATCCAACTTCTTCCATTCTTCATCGGTCACTCCCGTTGGTTTAGTACCGGATCTACCACGATCCACTGATCTTTATCCACCAACAGATCCTCCATCTTGAGTTTCCACAACTCAAAACTCTGACCATTGAACTTCTCAATCTCTATCTTTCCGCTGCTCTCCATCTTCTTTTACCACCAGAATCGATCTCGTAGATCTCCCACTGAACAGGGTCTACCACAGGCCCGAGCGAAACCCCTCAGCAACAAAGGCGTCCCCTTGAAGCCAATACAAATCTGATACCAAATGTAGGTTTTAACCCCGTACAGAAATTACCTGCATACGAATTCTAAATCACAAGAAAAATAAAACTGCGAGAGCATAACACATAAAACACATATACACAGAGATTTCCCACTGGATCTCAAAACCGAGACTACCAGCTTGATTTTTCATTATATTCCTTTCAATGTTACAATACATAGTTATACATGCCGAAGCATCCAATACCCATGGACCGAAAATCATCGCGTCCAAAACCATGGACCGAAAAACCATAGGTAGGTTCGCCCAACCTAATATAGGGTCAAAAAAAAAAATTTCTCGGGGCGTTGCCTCGAACCCCGTAGAGGGGGGCTACCCGCCCCCCTCAAACCCCCCCACTGCACAATCGACACAACGAAGGGGGGGCTCCACCCCCCCTCTAACCCCCCGGTTCACTACGTAGCTTAGTCGTGGAAAGAATATAACACAACCCAACATTAAGAGCAGGGATGGTGGAAGAAGTTGAACATGTCAATAGAAAAAAGTATACCCATAATCTCATTTATTACAGACAGAGAAGATTATAACCAGGGAGGTTGGAACCAGCATGGTATTAAGATGATCAATCAATATCATGTACAGCAGAAAACAATGCAATAAAGTAATATATAAATAATTGTGTCCCTTTTGAAAAGAATCTATCATCAATGAGTTGTCCTGTTAAAAATCATAACGTGAATGATATTAACTCGCTTCAATAGAATCCATAATTATTGTCCTCATAAAAGTAGTGTACTTCATGCCATGAAAGGGAATCAGTAAAATGTGATTGAGATGAACTAGGAATAATCCCACAAAGGGAAGGAAGGGTTGCTCTCAAAAAGGAACAACATAAACTAAAAGTGTCGTTCCTTTGGAAAAAGAACAGCAAAAAAGCCGAAATGTTGTTCCTTTGGAAAAGGAACAGCAAAAATCAAAAGTGTCGTTCCTTTGGAAAAGGAACAGCAAAAATGCAAGTGTCGTTCCTTTGGAAAAGGAACAGCAAAAATCAAAAGTGTCATTTTTTTGGAAAGGAACAACAAAAATACAAGTGTCATTCCTTTGGAAAAGGAATAGCAAACATCAAAAGTGTCGTTCCTTTGGAAAAGGAACAGTGAAAACGCAAGTGCCGTTCCTTTGGAAAAGGAACAACAAAAATCAAAAGTGTTGTTCCTTTGGAAAAGGAATAGAAAAAATGCAAGTGTCATTCCTTTGGAAAAGGAACAACAAAAATCAAAAGTGTCGTTCCTTTAGAAAAAGAACAGCAAAAACGCAAGTGTCATTCCTTTGGAAAAGGAACAATAAAAATCAAAAGTGTCGTTCCCTCGAAAGAGGAACAGCAAAAACACAAGTGTCGTTCCTTTGGAAAAGGAACAACAAAAATCAAAAGTGTCGTTCCTTTGGAAAAGGAACAACAAAAACGCAAGTGCCATTCCTTTGGGAAAGGAACAACAAAAATCAAAAGTTTCGTTCCTTTGGAAAAGGAACAACAAAAATGCAAGTGCCGTTCCTTTGGAAAAGGAACAACAAAAATCAAAAGTTTCGTTCCTTTGGAAAATGAACATAAAAAACGCAAGTGTCGTTCCTTTGGAAAAGGAACAACAAAAATCAAAAGTGTCGTTCCTTTGGAAAATGAACAGAAAAATGAACTGTGAAAAAGGAACAGCAAAATGAACGGCTGACCCAAAAGGTGCTATTCCTTTGGAAAAGGAAGAACAAAATGGAATGTTATCCCTTTGAAAAAGGAACAACATAAACGACAAAAGTGCACACAAATGTTGTCCCTTCAAAAAAGGAATAGCAAAATGCACAATCATCAAATGAAAGCACGCAAAGAATGAATTAGTTGTTCACTGTATTGATGTTGAAGATGAAGCAACACCTAAAAGACAAAAAATAGTATGTAAATAAATAAATTAAGTTACAACAACTATGATATTATGTAAAAAAAATGATCTCTTTGAAAAATGTTTTGGCAGCAATGATAAGACATGAATATTCAAATTGAAATCAATTCTTCATTTGTTCTATTATGAATTTGTTGGGTAATGAGTTGGATGAATCTCCCTTTGTTTCATTAAAATTTCTTTCAAAAATCACTCATCCATAAATTGACCTTCTTTATTTTCCCAGGACCTGCAAAAAAATGAGTGTCTACCTGCAATAAAACATTAAATCATGCAGAAAGAGAGGTGATCGGGCTATCCTAATCCAAGAATTATGCAAAAAACAACAAGTAGTTACTCTGTATAACAAATCCATTGAGAAAATAACAAAGTAAAATTTATTTGTCACCTGCCGGAGAGCAGTGGTCGACCATACTAACCAGCAATGTTTTAATCACAACTTCTTTGTTTTTCATTCAAATTGAGTGATTCCAAAGCCAAATGAGAGTTAATTCAAAGGCTTGTCTCCATACCAACTTCACCAAATTGGTATGAACTTGATTTTCCTTCCTCTGAAGATGAGTCATCCAGTCCATCTACATCAACACCGTCATTTGGGTCTTCAACTAGTTTATCCGCATCTCCAAGCAGCAACAGTTCTTCTGACAGTGATTCTCCACATTCTTCACCTGAACGACGAACATCAGCTTATATTAATCCTCTTTACAATGATGGGGACTTTACAGAAGCACAAACAAGTGAGCACCAACTCCTGAAATGGGCAGTTCAACTTTTGAAAGATGTAAAGCTTGATGAACAGAATAAAACTGGCACTAGAAGGGCACATAGAAGTGAAGGAAATTTTTCCTTGATAGCAAATGATTTTACTGAACCTTCCACATACAAAGAAGTAGTAAAACATAAAGAATGGCAACAGGATATGGTTGAAGAATATCAAGCAGTAATTGATAACAACACTTGGAAACTTGTTGATTTTCCAACAAATGTTAAACCCATAGGATGCAAATGGGTTTACAGAATTAAGTATAATCAAAAGGGAGAACTTGAAAAGTATAAAGCTGGACTTGTCGCAAAAGGTTTTTCACAACAGGAAGGCATTGATTATGAAGAAACTTTTGCTCCAACAGAAAAAATGGAACACCATCCGCTTAACACTTGCATTGGCCGCTCAAAAAGGATGGAAAGTTCATCAAATGGATGTAAAAAGTGCTTTTCTCAACGGGGATTTATAGGAGGAAGTGTATATGACCCAACCACCAGGTTTTGAAGTTCAAGGACAAGAACATAAAGTCTGCAAATTGATCAAGGCTTTATATGGATTAAAACAAGCTCCCCAAGCTTGGTATGCAAAGATGGATGAATTCCTTAAGAAAGTTGGTTTTCAACGAAGTGAATTTGATGATACTTTGTATGTGTCACCACAGGGAAAACATCTGGTCATTCTTGTTATGTATGTAGATGATTTGATCATCATTGGCAATCATGATGATCATATTGCACAGGTGAAAAAGGAGTTACACGCAGGTTTTAAAATGACAGATTTGGGATTACTTCACTACTATCTTAGAGTTGAAGTCTTCCAACGTCCACATCATATTTTCATTTCTCAAAGTAAGTATGCAACAGAGGTTCTTCAGCGTTTTGGCATGCAGGATTGCAAGCCCGTTCTTACCCCCATGGAGCAAAACTTGAAACTTTCAAAATTTGAAGGGGGGGGGAAGGTGGACAGTACAACTTACAAACAGTTGATTGGCAGCTTGATTTATTTGACAAATACTCGTCCTGATCTATCTTATGCAGTTAGTATTCTTTCACGTTTTATGCAGGAACCCCGAGACAGCCACTGGAATGCAGCCAAAAGAGTTCTTCGATATATCCAAGGAACAAAAGATTATGGTCTTCATTACACAAAGACTAAAAATTTTGTACTTGGTTATTCTGATGCCGACTTTGCTGGGAGTATTGATGATCGAGCATCAACATCAGGTTATTTAATGAATATGGGGTCAGCAAAAGTATCTTGGAGTTGTAAGAAACAAGCTACAGTGGCCACTTCTTCAGCAGAAGCAAAGTACATTTCAGCATGGGAAGCAGCATGTGAAATTGTTTGGTTGCGCCGAATTTCGCAGGACTTGGGTATTTCTCAGGTAGAAGCTACATCGTTATTCATTGATAGCCAGTCAGCCATCAAACTTGCCAAGAACCCAGTTTTTCATTCAAAGACAAAGCATGTGGACACCAAGTATCATCATATCAGGTCGCTCATTGCCAAAGATGTCCTCAAACCAGTTTATTGTCCTTCCGAAGATCAGATCTCCGACATTTTCACGAAACCGCTTGGCAGAATAAAATTTACTAAGTTCAGAGATGAACTTGGTATCCTGTTGTAATGTATCTTTGGATCATAGGGGGGAAGGTTAGATGATCCAAAAAATAATTTATTATCATAGGTTATAAAATTGAAATAAAATAATTATTAATTAAGAAATTAAATTAATAATTATTATTCTAGAATGATTAATTATTTAATGGAGACAATTAGATTAGTATATTGTTGTAACAAGAATATGACTCCTCCAAATGTGTCGTATCTTAGGCTCTATTTTAGGAGATTAGTTAGCTAGTTGGTTTGAATAGCATTATTGTAATGGACACTTGTTATTTAAATAAGTGATCATAATTAGAGGTAGTTAGGACATGGAGCTTATAAATAGCTCATTGCAAGAGTGTTTGTGTTGTTCGGGTGTAAACTCTTGCAAAATCAATTATGTAATTATTTTTTCTGATTAATAAAATTATGTGTCTGAGGACACTTCTGCCATTAAGTTTTAAGAGTGATGATTTACGATAGACAGTCAGTATTGTGATCATAACTTCCTCATATGACATAGAAAATAAGTGATTCCAATTGCCTTGTAAACTAGATTCATAAGGGAATCTACCATAGTAACAGGTTTTAAAAATTCAAACATTTATATCTCCAAAAACGGATTGTCCCAACTCTGTTCCTGAGCTGCCCGCTAGACACCTTTTCAATGTTTTGGTTCTAACTTTTTCGTTTCAAATCCAAATTGAGTGATTCAAATTGAGTTACAAATTATACATCAATGGCTACCTAGTATAGAAACATGTTTTAAAAATATTGCATTTTGGTCCCTCAAAACATGATTGTTCCAACTGTTTTTCCAGAAATCGCATCAAGCGTGCAAGCCAAAAAAAAATGATATTCAAGCAACTTTTCATATTGATGATAAAAATGAATATAAGTTTTTGCAGAATTGTTATTTTTATTATAAATAATTTACATACACAAATGAATTAAAAAAAATTATCACCAATTTTGATTTGCATAGCACGTTGCAACAAAAAACAACTAGTTTTACATAAAAAAACAAAATGCATTTATTTATTCCCTTATTTATTTTATTTTATACACTAACCTATTTTGATTTGAAAAATTAATATGACTGTGTATATGAGTACTTCTAGTGGAGCCATTTTCGAAATAAGGCTTCACATATACACATACCCAAATTTGAAAAATGCATATTAATGAAAATTAGGGTATGAGAAGCCAACTTCCCTTGAAAAAATGGTATCAAAAATTGTTGAAGCATAGAGTGATGTTGCAAACAAATGATGGAGTGAAACCAATCTTCAATATATCTGTTACTTTTTTTATTTCCTATAGCTATCATATCATGAAGTTCTTGAGCTTTTAAAATGGCTTGTTGATGCAAACTAAAAGAAACCTCATTTTCTTCCATAGCTTCTACAACTTTTGCGTTTGAAACATTCTGAATCTCATTGTAAGTTTTCTCTAATGGCGCATATGAGATAAAATGGGTGGGAAGGGTGGGTAATTTTTGCAGTTCAACATTGTAAGCATGTTGTACTGGTTTATTATGGTGAGGCTGTGGAATAAGTTGAGCAGGAAATTGTGTAAGGAATGGAGCATTGTGATGATGTGGATGATTGGTTTGAGTGGGTAAATTTGATATGCAAGCAGGATGTTGTGGAAGAGCTGGTGGAGAATATGGAGAATGTGCTTGTGCGACAAGATGAGGGAGAGTAGTCATGCAATCATAAGGTGAACCATGCCAAACTTGTAGACAAGATTGGTGGTTATATTGAAATTGACATGGCTGCCCTAACACATTAGTATTCCATAATGGATTATGCAAGTAAGAGAATGGAGAAGAAGTGTTTTGAATGATACCTGTAGCCCATGATTTCCATGGTTTTGACCTTGTTGCAGCTTCCTCATCTCTCTGATATGCTACTTCCATCCTATATAAGGAAAAGTGAGTATTTATGAGATGCTCCTTTCGGTCATGAGGGTAAAACACTTCATCCAATTCTTGATTTTTCTGAACCTGCAAAGCATTCAATTTTGAACTTAGAGAGCTAATAAAGTCAACTTTAAAATGTTCAAGTAAATCATTGATTTCATCTCTTATGTCTCTTGTTCTTGTAGCAGATTTGGAAAACAAAGAACAAACATCTCTAGGATTCTTACCAGCATTGGAGATTCCTCTTGAATACCTTTTGCACAATTCACGAACATCATCATATGATAACTGAAAAACATCACCTTTTCCTATCAAATTTAAGAGTTCTAAAAATTCATCTTTGATTCCTTTAAGAAGGAGTGTTTTTAAGATCTCTTTTTCCAAATGCTTATATTTTGATTTTTGAAGGTTGTATTGAAATCGATGTACATAGTCCTACAAACTTTCATCTTCCCCTTGTATCATACCAAAAATATCTTCATTGGATTTGAAATAGTCTTGGTACTTCTTCAAGAATATGTTCTTCATGTCCTCCCATGATTGGATGCAATTCCCACCTAGGCTCATGAACCATCGGAGAGCTGCTCTTTTTAGAGTAAGAGGAAACTCTTTCAATCTTTGATCATTAGTACAATAATCATATCCTCTACAAAGTATTTCTAACTCAAATAAGAATGTATCTAGATCTTCATTTGCTAAACCATGAAAATTTGGTAAAGATGGGGGAATTATGTGCATTTGTGTCACTCCTCCTAGATCTTTGATAGGAAATTCAAAAGTAGAACGTAAGCCATTTCTTACCATAGTAGAACATGTTCTTCATGTGTTTATTCAAGGCTCCTTCTTCAAATGTTCTTGTTAATTAGTTAGTAAAATGGGTGGTGCTTACATCACCACTTGAGGGAAATCATGAGATTTGTTTTTCAAAATTTCTATTTTTTTTTCTAGTCATTCACAGAAAAATTCAAACATCTATTTCTACTCTAGGTTCTTTAACAATTCTATTGGAAAGCGGGTGGGGGAGTAGGGCTTTTACATGCTCCTGTAGGTAGGTTCTTACCTTCCATTTTTAATACCTAATTCTTTCCTAACAGACACTCATCATATGCACACTACTCTTTAGAAATGGCTACACTCTCCCCGGTAATGGCGCCAAAATGTCGAGCGATAAAAAGGTGTCTTTTTAACTCCTAATTACCTCACATTAATTGTCAACCCAGGGACGACTTTTTATTTCAAGAGTGTACTCAGTCTGAGGCGACTATTTACTCAAGAGTATCTGTAGTATAGTGCTTAAAATCCAAAAGTAAATGAATGCTTGAAAGAAAATCTACTTACAGCAAAATACCTTGAAGCCTAAATCATTCATTCGGAAAAATAAGCAATGTATCAGTCAAGGGTTTAGCAACAATAAATCATCCCTTTGGAAACTGATGTAACCAAAAGTAATCAAGGAACAGATCATCAATCTGGGGACTAGATAGCAAATGCCAATGCCCACTACAGTTTCAAATCGTTCTGCACACCAAAGAAACCAATAACGCAAATAACAGAAAATGGAACAACAAATATGAAATGGACTAGCAACTAAGAAATGGAATAGAAACTAAGAAATCGAACATCAAATATGAAATGGAACAACAACTAAGAAATGCAACAACAAATCGGGAACTGTAATCACAATTAATTTTAAGAAACATCAACGCCTTAGTCTACAAAATAAAATGCAGTCAATCATATCCTACAAAAATCAAATGGCAATCCCCTATCTCTAAGAATGAATCAAACAACACGCAGAAGTAGAACAACACTGATTAGCGATGGAATATGAAACAATGCTGAAAATCAAACAATAACTTAACACATGACACACCTCAATAGTAATCTGATCTTGGTAATTCAATTGTGAGTCTTAGTTATAAATAATACGACTGTATTTTGTAATGGAACAACAACGTCAATAGATTCAACAATCACAAGGAAATATAATCTCTAAGATGAATTCAGTAATACCAATTAAAGAGTGTTACAACACGGATATGTTGTAATTGAACAACAATACATTCTGTAAGGACCAACAACGTTATATCAATGATTAAAAGAACAGTGATGCGTTACCAAGTCAAGATGAATCAATACGGCATTCTTGTCATAGAGAACGATATTACTCAATTGAACATAAATCAGATATAACAGAACCGTGATGTAAAATAATAGAACATACTAGATTAACAAATAAAGCTGATAATGAAAAGCATGCATAAACCAAAAAGATAATATACAGCAGCAGCAACATACTCCAGCAGAGGTTGGGCTCTTAGCTGCCAGCGGATGCTGCTGGGTTACTTCAGATGAAAAGAATGAACAGTAACTCCCAAATCATGTATTAATCATTAAATGGTGAAATCATTACAACAACTGAAGCTTTGAGACTTACAATATGAAACAATCCTTCTTCCTATCCTATCATGAATTCTTAATTCTAAATCCTCAATTCTCCATTCTCTTAGCCATCCTCATCTCTGATCTCTGCTTTCATTTAAATGGAGAGAGATCAGAGAGTAGTTACAATAGAGATAATTACAACATGATTCTATTAAAAAATTGGATTGTTTCCAACCAATTGATCAACAAGAAGATATATTTCCATCCATCTCTCAACAAGAGCAAGACGAATTTGGCTTTGCAGCTGAGATTTGGAGGATGGTCACAACAACAAATCTGAGAAAATCGTGCTCAAAGAACCCTGCTTTTCTCTCAATACCATTCGAATTTCGGCAAACCATTCTTCTATGAAGTTAACTGGGTCCATTCTAGACAAAACCCGTGTTCCAGATTTTCCAAATTCCTCTTCATTTGCGCAGAATCTCAACCGCAAAATTGTCACTTGTTATTCCAGCGAATTTCTGAGTTGGCACTTTTAATAGTCAAATCTTCAATCTAGAAATTATCTTGGAGGTTAAAAATGGTGAATAATATTACAACCAATTTATTGAAACTATCATTGATAAAATCATGCATAATCATCAATTTATTAGAAATAAAAGAAGAGAAATAATATTCATCCATAAGAGCATAAATCATTTATAAAATGGATTTAAATGATAAATTATAACAAATGATATAATAGAGAAGAGTAAAAATGGATGAAATAAGTGTTACAAAGTGGTCGTATTCATGGCCCAACAATTGGGTGGTTGCGACCCCACCTTGGGTTTGATATGATCCTTCTTACTAGATGGATGTGCCCATACATTGGATCCATTTACGTGATCTTCTTCCTGATGGCTATGTCCATACCACGATTCATGTATCAGAGATTTTAGTGATGTATATGTATCTATGCTTGCTTGTAGGTTTTCCGATGGTAGTCTCTGGTTTCATGCATCTACGTGTAAAGCATTTCACCCCTCACTCTTGTTTGGCCTTCATGCTTTAGGGGGCATCTATTACACAACATTTTGTCACTGTCCCTATACTCCCTGTTCCTCGATCTTGGAGGACCTCGACAGTGACTCACATGTGTTTTCCTGCCATGAAGAAAATGTCCTTGCATCCCTCTTCATCTACAAAACATTTACTTCTTATATAGTTTCCCAAGAATATACCTTGAAATTGAGTTTTCAAGACCTACACTAGCACCAAGTTTCTTCCTTGTGTCAATTTGCAGAGTCTAAAATTGGGCCTAGCATTGAACGGTGCTAGTACCCCATTCATGGCCCGATTCAACCTTCTTTGGGCAAGTTTTTAAAAATGGAGTCGAAGCTTCAAGGTCTAGAATCTTCGTGAATGGAAGTCTGGTAAATGATTGAGGAAGATAGAGCCGAGAGAGACTATTTGAGCTCCTTTCCCCTATTAAAATGGAACAAACCAAAAGGGATAAGGTCTCTCCCATCATAGGAGGACACATTTCCTATCTATCAAAGCTATATAAAATCCTCATTTTCCAACCTCAGCTAGCTAATGAAAGGGCTGAAATAATCTAAAAATATTGATAGCCATCTTGAGAGCCTTAGCCTTCTAGTTTGTGTGTGAAGGGAGAATAAGCTTGTAGTGTTTGGTTTAGAGAAAAAGAGGAAGAAGCTTTGAACTTCCATTGTTTTGAGGGTGAATCATGAGATGCTAAAAATGGTACTGTAACCCGGACACGTCGAAGGAAACCTGCAATGCTAAGGTGAAGGTTGTACTTTCCTTTTTGTCTTATTAATAATACAGCTGATATTTTGTTTCCTATATCAATTGCATATGTTAGTTGGTAGCTTAAGACTCCTTAGCCTCTTAAGTATATTGAATATTTTGTATTCTATTATGTGTGCTTTTGTTTATTGTCTCATTGTTTCAGTCATTTGTTTAACACTAAGGAGCTGATTGCCGGAGCAAAGGCACAAGGACTTCATCAGACAAGGATTAGCGATACAAGAGGTAGGATCTTATCCTTTCTCAATCTAAGAAAATTTGTATTATATTGTCTTGTTTGTGGCTAGACCCTCTCCGCTAGGCTAGATGGATTGTCTTTGTCCACAGATAGAATCTTCCTACTCCACAAGCACTCTAGTTTGGAGCAAGGAAATGAAAAGCAAGCAAAGGAAAGGAAAATCAAGCAAGGATCAAGGAAGGAAATTAGGATCAAGAATCTTCAATAGGAATACTTGCAAGTAACCTTTTGCATTTGTGATTTCCTATCTAGTTTGGACATGAATCACTTTGCATGTTGGTGTATGGTTCTCTTGTTGTCAGTGGCATTGTTTTATTACGTTATGACAGTGGATTTCAGCCTAGCCTTGCCTTTTTCCATATGCCTTGGTGTTGGGATTTTTATTTTGATTTTTGAGCTTTGGTTTGTTGGATGGATTTCGGAATCTGGGGTGAAGGTTGTCTTAAGTTCCATTCCAAAAGGCCTAGGAATCCCTTGACCAGTTTTGGCAGGACGAATGGTAAACCCTGAGGGAGATGTCTCGTTTTAGGGCCGACTGATCGGAGTTTGGATTTTGGTAAAGCCTGAGAGACAAGGATATGGAAAATTCCTCAATGATAATGATGGATTCCAGATGGCATTTCAAGTTCTGTTAGGTTGTGATCGAAGCACCATTTTTGGTGTGACCACGGTTTGGTAAGGGTGAAAGTGGTTTAACCTCTGTATTCCCTTGTTTTTTCTTGGATTGGTTCTTCTAAGGGACCCCACATTCATGCTTGGAATATGGCATTAGGGTGACTAGCTGAAAGAGATGTTTGGTTCAACTATGTCTATGGTCAGATGGTACGTGGAAGTCTCGAACCTGGCTGAATTTGCCTATCATTAATAAAAGATAAGTTCTCTTACTTTTGCACTGATTTATATGTGTATTTAATGGTTGTCTCATCTATGATATTTTCATGGTTGTATGCTTGTTATAAGCATGGTTAAATGATTGGTTCATGTCATGGTTATTTAATGTATTTACTTGTACCTGTTAAATGGATGGATGAAATACCTAATTGATGATGTAGTACTTCAATGGAGATGGAGGTGATCCTTCTAGTTATGTTTCATAAGTTGTTTCAATCATTTATGCTTTGTCTTGTATCCTAGACCTATAGGTTGCATTAATGCCAAGTGTTTGACAAAATGTCAGTCCTAGTTGGGGATTCTGAGGCCTAGTCCTGAGGTTTATTTTGATTGATCAACATTTTTTATCATGTTTTTAATGAATTCTGAAGGTTGTTGCAATTTTTGGGTAGAGGTCGGGATTATGGGCTAGAAAAGTGGCTCAAATCACAAGGTTTCTAGCACATAACTGGAAATTTTGGTCCAAAGTCGCTGGCAGGCAGGCCTGTGAGAGCAACTTTAGGTTGTTGGTCGCTCCCTTGCCCATAGCATGAGAGAAACTATGGCCTAAGAGATCAATAACAATAGTGGGACCCAGGGACAAGATGTTTGAGTGGCTGACTTGTCTCCTGAGGGTTATGTTGATGATGTTGGATGAATGTGTGTGATGTTCTATTGATTCCATTTCCTTAAGGTCACCAACAAGATTGAATCCCTTATAGTAACCTCTCTCATCACAGGTTTTCCCAGTTGGTTGGTTTCTTGGGTGGACATGGGAGGAGGGGGTGTTACAAACACATATTCAATGCAAAATAAATTCCTTCGAGCAACAAAAGAACACTGCAAATAAAAAACAAAGCAAGAATTACCTCTACTACAGAAAAAATCTGAACTTTACCAGAATTTCTTTCAATGCCTCCCTGGCAATGACACCAAAATGTTGGTGTGTGGAATTGTAAATTCAATTCGTAACATTAAATTTTCAATCTAGGGCCTCATAGACTTTGAGGCATAGCACAATTTATGCCAAAGGTTCTGGACAAATTTTGTAAATCATATCTCTATCCCAACAATTAAATTAATCAAGTTCAAACATGCTTCAAATAAAATTCTTGACTTCTATTCCTGCAGTTTTTACATAGTAACACTAGAACCACTCCCATAAACAGGATCTCCACAAAGGAATAATCATACACTCTTCAAAAACATCTGATACCAAAGAAAAATAACTCAGGATTTTAATGGCATAATCAATCAAATACAAACTATGTTCCTATACTAAACAACCATTTGAAATACTATGTTCATGTACTTAATACATACTCCCTTCTTGCAGTCTCAAACAAATCTATTCCTATACTATATGACAAAGTAATTACTCTAGCGTGAAGTAAAAAAAAATCTCAAGTTAAAGGTGTGCTCTCAGATTCAACACGTATTATCTTGTAACGCAGCAATCAAATCTTGACTTGGAATAAGGAAAATGCATTAAACAACAAAACAAAGAAAAAAAGAGATGTATCACACCTATGCACAAAAGATAAAATAATGTCAATCAAATGAAATCACTCACTTCCATTGTTTTAATCAAAACCCTTTTTCAAAAGCAATCGAAATTTATGTAAAAATTATACTATGAATCACCTTGAGCTTAAAATAATAACTCAACAATAAAGGGAACTTTGCTCCTCTATTGAAGATCTCAAGGCATATGAGTTACTATATTGGGTTTCACAAAACCAATATTATTGTGTATCATTCAAATCATAATATTTTCATAAAATGAATAACCCTCTTGCCAATCTATGATTTCATATAGGAATCACTAGGGTTTTTAACATGATCCACCAATCATCAATCACGCACCAGGAACAATACTTAATATGGACGAATTAAATCAAAACTTGTATATTCAGTTGTGGAACCAAATTTTAAATAAAAAAGGATCATCTTCACATCATCCCAATCTCCAGGTCTCGACTTCAAATAAGCCGAATTGTTGTGAATCTAAAGCTATGGTTTGAACCTTGGTTTAGGAAACATCTTCAAAAATAAAGATCACTTTCAAATCTAAATCATCATTATTTCACATAGACAACATGCATGCATTCTGAATATCCCATTCAACAAATAATTCATGAAAAAGGAAATAAACTTCATATTTGAGATACTTTCATTTCTCAAGAAGAGAAAACACAAGGTCCCTTGTTTTGCACATGCACCCAACACAAGAAACTGAAATAATACACAATAAATCACACCATATTCAACACATAACACACCACACAGTGAAAATATTTAAGGGAGAACGAGTTAGGTTGGATGGTTCATACCTAACCAACTCGTTTCCCTTGCAAAAAATAAATTAACTTGTGTGAGACATATTAAACACCTACATAAGAGAAAAACAATTTCATAAACTTGGCATTAAGATCCTTTTATTGATAAAAAAAAATTCTCTTCTCAGTATATTCAATAAAATGACAGATCCAACTCCAGAGGAGGTTATAGTGATACAAGCCTTCAAAATATCAATTCCATAACTTTCCCACAGTATCGCTAATCTATCTATTCCTGCAACTAAGTATGTATACATCTTGTACAGGTTCTCGACCATGTCAAACTAGTTACAAAATATATTTGACTACCATCTAAATTCTATCAATATAAAGCCTTGCATTCTTTTGTTGCGTTCGAACCACTTGCAGGAGGCCAAAGAAAAAAATCATGTTGAAGGACAAGGGTAGAATCACTTGGTTCTTCCTTGAAAGATCACATCAAATCCCTAGGCACCTTCTTGAATCCAACAGTCTCCCTTGTTTAGTGAAGGAATCGAGATTAGTGTAGGAATCTCAGGATATGATCTTCATGTATCACGACTCTTCAATTAAAATTAGTGACAGCTACTGCAAGAGATCATTTAGATAATATGATGGTAAGATTTTAACTAAAATATTAATCGAATTAACCCTTTTAATATATATATATATATATATAATATATATATATATAATATATATATATATTATAATATTATATATATATATATATATAATATATATATATCAATATTTATCCATTTAACCTAAAGAAACATAGAAAGGTCAAAAATATATGCATGGAGGCTTGTTTGACTTGTAAAACAGAGGTTAAGGAAAGGGTTTTTGGGTAAAAATTAGAACATTTATAGGGCCTAACATGGATAATATCCAATTCCAATCTAATTTTTTATAAGAGTTTGGTTTAATTAAGAATCTAAGATACATTAGGCCTTCATCCAATGCAATAATTTCGAAAGGAAAAGATTTTGGTTGTGTGTTAACTCATCTTCATTTAGATGGAATGGATTTAAATAAGACTTATGATGGTTAATTGTCAAACCTATAGCAGATTCAAAAAGGGAGAGTGCATCCTTGATTTTCGAGATATCTCTATGTGAACCGTTACAAAAAATAAGTATGTCATCAATGAACAATAAAAGAGTAATTTTTAATCTTGGAGCCACAAAGATACCCGCGAGGAGACCTCTTCTTTATAATTATCCAATGACCTTATATTAATACCTTCAACAATCAAGAGAAAGAGTAGAGGGGACAACAAACACCCCTATTTGAGACCATGCTCAAGAGAGAATAAAAAGGATACAAACCCATTTATAAGAAAAAATAATGATACCAGGAAGATACAATTCATAATCCAAATGATGAAGGCAAGTTTGAATCCCAAATAAGTGAGGAATAACTAGATATATAGGTAGTCGGCGCTGTCAAAATTCTTTGATAGATTAATTTTCAGAACAACCTTTTTTAATTGTCATTGTTTTATGATATGAAGGCCCTGTTGAAATATGTAGCTAGGTTCAATCTTCATAATGATATACGTAATCATTTTTTTATGCATTTTACGTAAACATAAAAGAAAAAAAAAATATTACTTGCATTCTTGATGCATGGGTGCTCAAGGTAAAATTATTTATAGCTCAAACACCCATTGGGTGCTTCTATGGCCGTCCATTGAGCCAACAATTCAATTGATTCATTGTCATGTATGGAAGACCCTCTGGTGCATGTTGTATCTTGTAAAAAAAATTATTCTATTGTAAAAAATGTCATAAATACCCTCCAAGACCTTGTCAAACAAGAAGCAGCAAGTTATTCTACATGAAAGAGTAAGTCAACCTCATGAAGGGCTATTCAACCATATTGTGAAGCCTATATATAAGATACTTCGACGTCACTTGAATATAACCCACACATCACACAAGATATTTGATCAAGGAAGAGAAAGAGACCAAAAAAGTGTGAAGAAGAGGAGGACTAGAAGAGGAAGAAGGAAGTGAAGTTTTTGGACATTCTTTGGGCTATTTTTCTTCACATGTATGAGAGAATTAGGACACCTATTGCAGCAGTTATAAAAAATTATAGGATTTCTAAAATAAGTCAAGTTAGAGAATACTTTGTAATCCAAGTTCTACAAAAGAAATAACCAAGTCAAACGAAGGAAAGGAAACGAAGAAATCACCATATTTATCACTCGTGCAAAAGCTATGGTTTCTGTAGTAATCAAAGTTGTAGAAGAAATTGTTGGGGTCAAAGTTGTAGAAGAAACTACTCGGGTCAAATTTTTTGGAGAAGCTATTGGGGTTGAAGTTACTAGAGAAATTGCTAGGGTCAAAATTTTTGGAAAGAAATCTCATCAAGGAGAAAATTTGACTTGGTCTTGGAGGGGTCTTTGACAAGGGTCTTAAGTCTTGGAATTCATAATTTAAATTTCTATAAGAAGAGAAGGGTTCTTTTGTGTTTTCCTCTCAAGAGGAGAGGTTTTGGCCCTGGATTCTAGCCTACATCTTGTGTCCTCTTGTGTTATTGTTATTCATTGTTTTGGTATTTGTTTGATGATATAAAACACAATAATAATCAAATTGAAGAATAATCTAATCAAGTTAAGTAAAATGACATCATAAGAATTTTCCAAAGTAAGATAAATCACCTAATTTAGTTGCCCCAAGATTTCTCAACATGGAATCATAGCTAAGGTGACAAGACAAGAAGAGGTAGCTTGAATATCATCAATTGAAGAAGGATAGATAAGGGCCATGCACAAGGATATCACTAAGAACGAACCAAGGAGCATCAAAGAGGAATATCCATCTCAACATAAGGATCATTTCATAAAGAAGCATAAAAAATTTGTAGAAGACCTCAAAGACCCTACCTCACTCAAAGAAGGATTCTACATTTGAAACATCTTGGGAAGCATCCACTTTCTACATTATTATCCAAGGAAACAAAAACAAGCACCATCATTTTTTAATAAGGAATACATCTTCAAGAAATAGATCATCATCAACTACAGATCTTCAATCATCAACACCATCAAAAATATAATCTTCACTTGACTAGTAACTATTTCATATTTATGTCTGCATTTACGATCAAAATGACTTCGTTTTGAAAGGAAAGAAACAAATTGGTTGGGTCATGAAATTTCCTTGCATGGAAGAAGAGTATATATTTGATCCTCATAGAGAATGAATTGATTGGACATGTTAAGGGTTCAAACTCCAAACCATCACAAGAGGTAACATAATAAGTATAGAAGTATATGAAATGGGAAATAAGGGCTCAAACAATCCTAATAGAATCAATCAAGGATTCCCTCATCCCTTACATAGAAAAGTTGGAGAAATCTAAAGAAATATATGATAAACAGGTATAATTTTTCTCCATAAGCACTGCAGGAGAAGTTATATCGTTAATAACCGAACTATAGAAAATGAAGGTATGAGAGGAATAAGAGATATACTCATATCTTATGAGGGTCTCACAAATACGATATCAACTACAAGTATTAGGAGAAATAATACTGGATAAAGAAATGACCGCTGTTGTTCTCAATGTGCTACCTGATCAATGGGGAAATTTTGTATTAAATATCTATGGAAAGAAAGAAGCTACTCCATAAGTGAAATTTGGTAATTATGTAATATTGAAGAAACTAGGTTTAAGGCAAAGAGAAATGTTAGATCAAGTTAACAAGTTCAAGCATATGCTGTCATGGCTAGGAGAAAAGGAAATTTTGAAAAGTTTGATTCTCAAAAGAAGAAGAAGATAAATATGTCAAAGATACAATGTTATGAGTGTAATTAATATGGAAACTACGAAAGGAATTGTCCTAAACTCAATAACGACAACAAGAAGAGAAAGGAAATAAATTAAGCCCTTATCACCGAAGAAGCAAAAGAACCTAAAAAGAAGAAATCAAAGAAGGAGGAAATGAAATATATCTACTATGATTGAGATACTCTACTTAGATCTTTTTAGTTATAGATGAGAATAGAAAACATCACAAGTATAATAGGATTCATTATAACAAGATATGACATCATCATACAATCATTGAAAGACATATGAAGTACAATTATACATGGTTGTAGCAGTCATTATGATAGAAAGAAAGTAGCTCATAGTATCTCCATTTGAATCATATAATGAAAGCCAAAGTAACATTATATATGGTTAGAAGAAATTCATGTATAATGATAGAAGATAAATAAATCATCATACATCATCGTTGTGATGGATCATTTGCAAAATAGGGATCATCTAATATCCCCCACTAGAACCTTTATTAGAAGGTACAACTCTACTTGAAAGAAGTAAGTGTCTTGTTGATATACTATGGTCCACCTTGTGTGGGATCCACTGGTAAGGTATGATGATGAATATGTGCAACGTGTTGAGTTGTTTCAAGCACTTTAATCTTTAAGAAAGAAAAGGAAGTTGCTAGAAGGAATTCCAGATGACCAAAAGAAGGAAAAGGTATGTATATATTTGATAGAGTCATGGCATCATATAGTTTGAGATAACTTGGTTGAAATTCTCTATCTTAGAGCATGATTGAAGAAGAAGGATATCTTCCTTTAGAATGATGCATGAAGGCATGTAGACAACGTTCCTTGAACTACTCTATGTATTGATAAGATGAAATCAACATAATATGACCTCATATGGAAGATGAGGTGGTTCAAAATCGTGATTCCAATGTTGAAAGAACCATGTAAAGAAGATCCTAAGGAAAGAAATATGTGAAGAAAAGAAGAAGAGTTCATGAAATATGAAACTATAGTCACATAAGATAAGTGATCAAAATCCAATAACTAATAAAATTAGATATGAAATATCCATGGAGAAGGTGTGAAAACTGTGATAAAAGTATGGAAAAGAAGCAGACCCTTTATATTAAATGTCTTGGAGATGGATTAATACAAGTGCAAGATGTTGGTGTTGCAAGAAATTGATGTCATGATGAAAGGTCATCATAAAAAGGTAACGTTGACTTTATGTTCATTTTTATTTTTGAAAACATCTAGTTAGGTTATTACAGGGCTACCAAAAGAAGGTTGTAGAAATAACCTGTAACTAATGTTAATGTGATTGGATGAAATATCTTGAAAGAAGCATTACTTGGAAGAGGTAGCTATATGAAGAAAATACAGATGTGGACTAGAAGACCATTTTATGATGAAGAGAAGGATGGCATGACTGTTGGTTCAACGCTATGGTTCATTAAAGGGAAAGTGACAGAGAAAATGGTTGATTCCCTTCCATAAAGTGATGACGAAGAAGGCTCCATGATGAAGAAGTTGATGTTCATGAAATCAAAAGAGAATCCCTACAAGCAACTTATTATACCATGATATCCACCAAAGAGTAGGTAGCTTCTATTGGAAACAAGTCCCTAGTTAAGAGGGAGTTTGGGAAAGTCCCTTGTTAAAAGGGAGCTTAAGTATATTTCCTTTTATAGGAATGAGTCGTCCTCCCTAGTTGAGAGGGGGAGATAGAAACATCATTATTGTTTTCATGTTATGGAGAAAGAATGGAGGATTGGGTAAGCATCTGGTTTCCAATACTCTGTAAGGATGTGCTAGGGCATCTAATATGTAAGAGAAGTCGAAGAGGAAATTCCTTGAGGATGTGTTATTCCAAAACAGGAATTGTCCTACAAGGATATACCTTCTAAACATCTAAGTGGGGTATGTTCCTTAAGAGATAATGATGATGGTGTATATCATTCATTGTTTATCCCATATTGTACTCTGATCTTATGGAGTGATAGAGTTGTTAGTCAAGGAATTACTATGTGATAATGTTGGTTCATATGATGAGATGAAATGACATAAGCTGAAATAATAGCTTATTATATGGCTTACCAATTTGACTCTTCTTATAATAATTATTTAGTATGAGAATGAGAATTTCCAAGTACCTTGTATGGATTATGAATACATCCCTAGTTAAGAGCGAGTGTTGAAATATGTAACTAGGTTCAGTCTTCATAAGGACATATGTAATCATGTTTTTAAGTATTTGATGTAAAGGAAAAACATAAATTTATTATTTCCATTATTGATGCATGGGTTTCAAGCTCGACGTAGATTTATTTATAGTTCAAGCACCCATTGTGTGTTTCTAGGGCTTGTTATTGAGTCAACAATTCAATTGAGTCATTGTCATGTATGGAAGACCCTTTTGGGTATGTTCTATCTTGTAAAGAAAAACATTGTATAGTCAAAAATGTCATAAAGACCCTCCAAGACCTTGTTAAAAAGCAACAACAAGGCGACCTACATGAAATAGACAGTTAGCCTCATGAAGGGTCATTTGACTATCTTGTGAAGCCTATATATAAGAGAATTCAAGCTCACTTGAAGATATCTGACACAACAGACATGATATTCAATCAAGTAAGAGAAAGAGACCAAAAAAGTGTGAAGAAGAGGAGGACTAAAAGAGGGAAGAATGAAGCGTAGTTTTTGGATTGTCTTTGGGATATTTTCCTTCACGCATGTGAGAGAATTAGGGAACCTATTGCAAGAACTAGATTCAATTTTAGACTTGCTAAAAGAATTTGAGTTAGGGAAATCTTTGTCAGTCGAGTTCCATAGAAGAAAAAGTCAAGTTAGGTGAAGGAAAGGAAAGGAAGAAATCACCATCTTTGTCACTCGTGTGAAAGCTAGGGTTTCTACATTAATCAAAGTTATAGAATAAATTCCTGGGTCGAAGTTGTAGATGAAAATTCTAGGTTTGAGGTTGCTGGAGAAGCTATTAGGGTCGAAGTTTCTAAATAAATTTCTAAGGTAAAAATTTCTCGAAAGAAAGCTCATCAAGGAGAAAATTTGACTTGGACTTGAAGGGGTCTTTGACAAGGGTCTTAGCTCTTGGAATTCATCATTTGAAGTTTTATAAGAAGAGGAGGTCTTGTGGGTTTTCATATAAAGAGGATAGGTTTTGGCCTTATCTTGTAACCTACATCTTGTGTCCTCTTATGTTATTATTCTTCATTGTTTCGGTGGATGTTTGATGATAGAAAACACAATAATAATCAAATTAAAGAATAATTTAATCAACTTAAGTAAAAGGACATCACAAACAATTATGAAAGTAAGAGAAATCCCCTAATTTAGTTTCCCCTAGATTTCTCAACAACCCCTCTTGAGGAACCCTTATTGCCTCATGTATCTATCTACCCTATAGAAAGACAAATTGTTCCTCTAAGATCACGTTGGAGAGTACAGTTTAAGTCTTCATGAAATTGTTTTTGTGATGACATTATAAATGCAGCTGCAAAGGGATATAGGTCAAAATCCATAAAAGGGGGTAGGAGAGCCCACCTTGGGGATGAGTGTAATGAGAATGAAGTTGAAGGACTGGTAGATACTTCCAATTGTTCTCAAATCCTCAACCACAAGAAGAATATTAGTTCCAACAATGTCAAAAAGTCCAATGAAGAACTCAACTAACCATCCATCCAAGCCCAAACTCTTATCCTTCTGAAAGAAGGATACAACTATTAAGAGACCTTCTTTGGTGACCATTGCCATGAGATGCTCACTATATGCTTCATATGCACAAGGATGGAAAATGATAATAGTCTGGACCACTTCAACAATAGAGGTGCCTTGAATAGGCCACTAATTACTAGATAGTGTTACCAATCATTCTACCTTTTGTGAAGTTTTGAAAGAATATATATTTTTCACCGCCATCCTCTAGACAAACAGTGTGTCTTTTGAGGTACCAAGTATCTTCTTGGTCATTTAGCATCATCCCTTTTTAGCCTTCCAACCCAATTAGTCCAACTCTATCTTCCTCATATTCGACGCCCTTCGCCTCTTCCTCATAGATATCTTTGAAAGCATCTTAAATAGCCTTAAACTAAATCATATCCTATGATATTTTTGTAATTAACCAAGTGATTTTGGCATGTTTTATGGATTTGAGGTTGGCCACAAATTGTGCAGTTGTGGAAGATTTGGTCGAGGGATCATATATCTTCTAGGAGGATTTGACAAATTCTATATAAGACCCTTCCTTAAGCCTTGTAGCATTAAGTTTGAAACAGCTTGGGGGTTTCTTTCCCTATCCTTTTAGTTCTATATAAATAGGTGAATGATTAGAACTCCCACCCTCACCTATTCATTTCTGAATTAGGGGTAGGTCATCCACATGTTGTTTAGAAAGAAGAAAATGATCAAACCTTTTAGCGATCCTATCTATATCAACCCAGTTGTTTCTCATGGTAGGTTTAAGCTTAGTAGGTGCAACATTGATCAGTTGGTGAGCCCTTATATAGTTATAAAAGAAGGATGAATTAGGATCAACATATTATCTCTTCCCCCACCTTTCTACAAGCCAACTAGTGAAATGAAAGTCACCACCTATAATTAAATGATTGGCTAATAGAAACATGGAATTAACAAGAGCCTCCCAAAATATTATTGTGTCTTGATGGGTACCATAGACATGAAGGACCAATAGATCTTTGTCTCAATCAATTGAGTGAACGAAATTCACTAGAGTCAAAATCAATCGCCAAGATTTAATCAAATTGAGAAACCATGGATTTGAACCAATTTCTAGACTAGTAGAGTGACCATTGACATCCAAATAAGATAACTCCCACCCAGGAAGCAATTTTTTCAAAAAAGCTAGTTTAATGCCCCCCAACCCCAATGTCTCTAGAGGAAGAAGTGCTAAAACATAATTGGTAACAACTAATCTACGTATAGCCTGTTGTTTGGATGAGTTAGCTAGACCCTTATACTTTAGGGTAAGAAGGATCTTAGGGGATCCATGATAGGGGTGTGCATCACTTTAATGACCCCTTCAATAGAATTTTGTTTACCATAATCTTGTTACATGACAAATTTGTTTTGTGCTTTGGAAATATTATTTTTCATACCCTTGCCTTTGTGGGTAGTCACATTCATAGGAGTGTGACACAGTCCTCTATGGATTCTAGAGTCGAAGGATAAGAAATAGTGAAGTCTATGATGATACTGAGGTTCTTATGATCTGTATTACAAGGAATCCCCATTAGAAGAAGCGGAAAATGAAGGGGGGTCAATTGTATCTATGGAAGAAATAGGGAAATACTAGGGATCGATTTCAAAAATCATCCCATCATTATTTATAAATGGACTTTGAACAATAGAATTCATATATATCTTAGTAACAAAGAAATTACTAACAAAATAGGAAAGAGTGGGAGTGGGAGCAAAGGTACCCTAAATAGGAAAATCCAACAAAGAAGCCAAGGGATCCAGTACCATGTCAGAGAAATTCCCAATCACCACTAGATCAATAACCAACCAAAATGAAACAAAGAGTTGCATATCCAAATATCATGAAGAGAAGAGGGGGGCCAAAAATGCCAATGGAGCCATTGGAGGAGGAAAGGATATGATAGAATCCACCCAAGGAGCCTTAACCAAGTACCTATGCTCAAGAGTACATGGATATTCAAGCCCATCCTTCCATGAAACCCTAACTTGCAATTTATTCCATTATGCCCACGATCATGGAAACACCTGCAGCAAGAGGGTATCCCCTGATAATTTAGGGGTTGTGTCAAAGAGAATCCTTTGAGGGTCAATAAAATCTCACTCCAAAGACATCCACAGATGTCCATAATCATAAGAAGACATGCCAATTTCATCTCATCATCTTCAAAGAAGGACATATCCACTTGTAAACATTCTCCAAGACAACTTTTGATCATCTAAGGACCCGTTTCAACCATAACTGAACTTTTAGGCTTGGGAGCCTGAACCGAATGGGGGATTTTTCCATTTTTTTTCTTTGTAGGGTCAAAAGGGGGGCCCAATTCTTGAGTAGAAGATGAAAAGAGACAATTCTCCATTGTTTATCCATAACCCACTTTACCTCTTCTAAGGTAGAGAAGAAAAAGATGAAAAAGTGTGCAAGAGCACCTTGATGGTAGGAAAATGCTCAAACTATTCCACCCATTCCATGTGAACCCAATATTTTAGTGCCTTTCCATTATAGAATTTCCCTTGATCTCACCACGTAAGAGAAATATCACTCATCTTGACAACATGATGCACCTCATTGTCATATC
Organism: Pinus taeda; assembly: GCA_000404065.3. Classification (NCBI taxonomy): domain Eukaryota; kingdom Viridiplantae; phylum Streptophyta; class Pinopsida; order Pinales; family Pinaceae; genus Pinus; species Pinus taeda. Next base: position 29,279 of record APFE030486013.1, read on the forward strand.
AGAATACCATGGAGAGATAACCTTTCTTTTCCTTTACAGAAACATTTTTCGTATTGACATTTCTCCTAGTTGTGATGAAGAAACAAATGTAGAAACCATGCCATAGGCATTTTCCCCTCAAATGCCTTATTTCATAAATAACTATTATAGCCAATAGATGATATCAAAACCAAATCCAAGAGACTTCATTTTATAGATACCTATTTACTTTGGATTCTAAGGTAGCATGTTTTAGTGCATGGATCATTTCAACGTATTACACACATTTTTTTAATATTACTTGTGTCACATATTTCCCACGCTTTTTAATTACGCCGATAGGAATTTCTCTATGGGTTTGGGGTGGGAAGACATTTTTCACCCCTGCTAATCACAGGCTTTCATTTTTGTCCTCCTTTTTCTAGTTAGAAATTCACACATGACATTATTATTGTTCATTATATGTCTACCCAGATTCATAATGTGGTTTTTCTAGCATTCCATATATCTCACCATTTTTCTACCTTATAATTATTTCTCAAGTGGCTTCTGATTTGGTGTTCTTATGGTCGCGAGAAATCTCATCCTAGATGAGTTTCTTATAGTTGGAAGACTGGTTGATATCAACATTGAAATCACTTCCTTCTCACCACCTGGTATGTCCATACTCAAACTCAAGCTTCTCATACTTCGTTCTCTCACCCAACATGGATTTTCTCTATCAAATCTAGGATTTTACTCTTGATTATGTAACAACCCTGAGTTAAAAGTCCATGTATTAAAGTTAATAAAGGAAAAATAAAACCAAGGTCATGGGACACATATTCCAGATGAATGTCAAGTAAAACATCCTAGTTCGGGTGTTCATTTGGTTTAATATGGCTAAGGGGAAATTGGAAAAAGAAATTGCAAAGAATTGAAAAGGAAAAGAGACATTAATTGGCATTTTATTTATAGAAATAAAGGAAATTAAGAGAAAAGGAAGGAAAAAGGTTGCAGGTTGCATGTGAGGAGGAAAATAATGGAAATTGAAGAAAATATAGGCCTCATTAATAAAAAGGCTTTTGAGGATCAGTTCATAGACTTTTATCAATTTTTGCATGGAGCTATCTTTCTATTCTCGCTCTCTCATATTCTTGCACACTTAGAACATTCTTGGAGCACTCTAGCATCAAAAATGAAGGCACAAGAAAGCAAAGGAAAGAAAATATCAAGCAAGGAATAGTTGGATCAAGTGGCTACAATGAGATTACTTTCATGTATTGAGTTTCACGTATGATTTCCTTGCTCGTTTAGGCATCCATGGTACATTCATGTGTGTTTTTGGTTCTCTTGTTGTCATTGGCATGGGTTTCTCCATGTGTGGTAGTGGTTTTGGCCTTTCCTTTCCATTTCCAGATAGTCATGGTGTGATGGGGTTTCTCTTACTTAGTTTATCTATATTTCTAGATGGTTTCGGAACTTAGTGGGGTGGTCTCAAGATGAAACACAAGGCCTAGGATTCCTCGACTTGTGAATGGAGTGATATACGATAATGCCAAGAGGGTGGAGACACACAAATTCCTCATAGTTTAGGTGGATACATCTAGAGGCATCCATGCTTCTATAGGCCTAGTGATCCCTGGACCAGTATGTGGTGGGATTGCGGTAAATCCTAGTAATGTATGTTTCTTGTTTGGCCTATTAATCACTTGGAGGGAATGCGATAAAGACTAGTTGTATAGATGATGAATTGGACTGAGGAATCCCTTGTTGGATTGTGGTAAAGCCTAAGGAAGCCCTATTTGTTTTGTTGTAAGTCCCACATTCATGCCTGGAATATGGAACAAGGATGATTGAATGAATGAAAGATTTGATTGAACTAAATCTGTGGTTGGGGAGTACATCGAAGTCCTTGGCTTGGTTGCATTTTGGATATGTTAATAAGAGCTATTTTCCTCTTGTATATTATGTGTATATGTGTTTGTTATTACGAGGTTATAATGGTTGTTCTATCATTGTTATTATAATGGTTATATGTTGGTTATAAAAATGATTTATGACAAGCTTGTGTTATGGCTCTCATCTTGTTTTGTTTCGTAAATGTTAATGAATGCATGACCCAATAGATGATAATGTAGCTATTGTGAGAGGGAATTAGACCTTCTTGAAAAAACTTAGATAAGTATGAAGTCCCTATGCTCAGATGTGTTTATATGACCTATACATTACATGTTCATGTTGAAATATGGCAACAAGAATATTCCAATTTAATTTTTCCTTGAATTAAATTGTGAATTAAAATCAAATTTAGTCTTAATAGCTACTTGGAAATAATTAATCTATTTTATTTTAATTTAATTAGTTGGAGAAATTCAAGTTAGAAGTATTTCTGAAGTCATGTAAGAGTTATCCCTTAAATTGAGGGGATAAGATTGAGTTATGTTGATTTGTAATTAGTTAACTTAGTTTATTGAGTTAAGTCTAGTTAAATTAGTTCTAAATTGTTTGAGGAACTAATAGTGAGTTAATAGTCATTTGATGCATTAATGCACTCAACTAGTGCTACTCCAGTTAACTGAAGATTCCCTCGTCAGAAACTCATCCATGTCTATTTTGAGAAAGACCCGATTGAGATTAATGTTCAAGGACAGTGTACTATCAGTTGCATGTGTTTTCTCATGGAGAAAACTCATGCATGCAGTCAAGGATTTATCCTTGAGGATTGCGCATTTTTGAGGGATTGGTTTTCCACTTGGTAGTAGGCTAATCATCCACAAGGAACATACCAAGGAAATAGGAGCTCAGAGGGTAGAGAGGAAGGCTAGAGAGAAGCCAAGATTGCCTGTGAGCATCTGTGATGATTGTACTAAGAGCTGGCTAGCTATGAGAGCTAAGGATTTGTATAATTCCTATGCATTTCCACCATGTATGATAATACAATAGTGTGGGGTTTTTAGCTGAGGCTTTCCCCAAAGTATTTTCATGTGTATTGTGCCATTGATTCTTCTTCTTCTAGTTATATTGTTCACCTTGATCTTTAAGCTTCTACAAATTGATAATAGAAGTAGGTTATAGTATTTTGCTTTGATTTATATTGCATTATCGAGTTAACCTATCACAGATTTTCTACATGGTATCAGAGTTCTGAACAATATATTGAGAAGAGAATGTGAAGTTTGAAGTTGGGGGTGTCAGGTGCAAATCAAATTCATGTCATACTTCAAGGTTGGCCAATGGCATTCTATGGCTTGAGACTCGAGTATGCCTTGGAAGGTAGCTCGAATTACATAGCATCAAAATATAGAATGGAGGCTTTATTAGAAGACAATGGCTTGAAGGAATTCATTGATCAAGAAATCCCAAAGCCAGCTTCAACTAATGCACAAGAGTTGGCTAAATGGAAGAAGTGTGTGGTGAAGGTGAGACAGATCATCCTTGAGGGAATTCGAGACCATATTGTCTTGAGTCTCCATGGGAAGGATACTCCATTTTCAATGTGGAAGACATTGAAGGACCTCTACCAGAATAGTAGAAACTAGAGGAAATTGGCGCTCAAGGATAAGCTTCGAAGAATCAAGATCTAGAAGGGCGATACTATTTCCACATATCTAAACAAGCTTACCACCTGCAGAGATGAGCTTGGCAGTTTTGGAATAACTACTGCCGATGATGATATGGTGAGCCTCACTCTCCTTGGCCTTCCAAAGAGTTGGAATAGCTACCAGGACTCTGTGAATGGAAGGCAAAAACTACAAGATTGTGAATGACTGTGGTCAGATCTTATGCAGGAGGAGATCAGGAGGAGCACACGAGATAGTTCTTCATCCAAGAATAATGATGAAGAAAATCTAGCCTTAGAAAGTAAGGCAAGGAAAGGGAAGGGGAATGCTTCCCATTTCAAATCGAATTCTTCTCATGGAGGGAAGAAGAGTGACATGTCTAAAGTAAGATGCTTTAATTATCACAAGATGGGACATTATGTGACTAATTTCCCATCGAAGAAGTCCAAGAAGGGATCCTTGGAAGGATCGGAAGGTGAGGCATTAGCCTCTTAGTTCGAAATGGACATTACCCTCATCACATGAATGGTGTCATCAATGATGGGTTGTGTCTGGTATATTGATAGTGGTGCCTCATTCCACATGACCGGTGATAAATATTTATTCAATGCCTTGGAGGAGAATGACTTCAAGATGCGCATAAAGATGGGTGATGATGGAAGCTATAGTGTTTCAGGAGTGGGCACGGTTTCTTTTCAAAGGGAGCATGGAGCTCCTCTCACCTTGACAGATCTGATGTATGTGCCTAGACTGAAGAAAAACTTGGTATCCATTACAATGTTGGAGGACAAAGGCTACAATGTTGTCTTCAGTAAAGGAAACGCATTCCTAAGACACATAGCCACTGGTCAGACCAAGAGGATAGGGATTCGGGTGAAGAATCTCTATAAACTAGAGGTAGATGATTGTGTAGCATTAAGTACGAAAGCATAATTAGTACAAATTCAAGACATTGGCAAGTTGTGGCACAAGCAGTTGGGCCATTTGCATCATGGGGATTTGAAGATAATGCAACAGATATCTACAGGACTTCCCAAAGGTAAACTTGAGCAAGTTGACACATGAAAAGGTTGTACCTTTTGAAAGTACACCAATTCTTCCTTTCATGATCAAAATAGTCGAGCATAGACTATCTTAGAGCAAGTTCATACTTATTTGTGTGGACCATTCTTGACAGAATCCACTGAGAAGCAAAGGTGTTATGGGATTTTCGTTGATGACTATTCTTGTAAATGCCGGATTTATTTCATGTAGAAAAAGGAGCAAAATTTCACAAAGTTTTGTGAGTTCAAATCTTTGGTCGAGAAAGAGTCAGGGAAGAAGATCAAGGCCTTGAGAAGCGACAATGGTGGAGAATATGTCTCTCAAGATTTTAAGGACTTCTGTGCAGTGAAAGGAATTAAACGATAGTTGATGGCACCTCATAACCCACAGCAGAATGCGGTAGCTGAGAGGAAGAACATAACTATTGTAGGAATAACATGGGCAATGCTGCATGACCAAGGCCTACCACTTCACTTGTGGGATGAGGCATGCAACACAACAGTCTATTTGTAAGAAGCCTGCAACACATACTTGGGATGATGACACGAGAGGAAGCTTTCTCCAGTAAGAGACCAGATGTGGGTCACTTCAGGATCTTTGGCTCATCGGTATATTGCCATGTGACATAGGACGCATGGAAGAAGCTTGAGCTGACATCAGAGTTGGGGATATTTTTTGGGTACACTAATACACCTCACAACCATCAGGTGTACTTGCCTACTAGTCGGAGGACAGTGGTTCGCAGAGATATCAAGTTTCATGAGCAAGGCCATGCAAAATTCCCTTGAGAGGGAGCTCCAACTATAGGCTGTGGAGGAACTATTAGCTCTTAAGGAGGAGGAGCCTCGGACTGATGCAGAGCAGCCGCATGCAGAGGTTCTAGGAGTGGAGACATCCACTCAAGTAGAGTATTCCAGAGATGGATGGAAGTGAAAAAGAGAGGCTTGTAGATTGTTGGAGGATGCAAGAGAGAATGCGGGAGCACCATCTTCTTATGGCAGACAAAGGAGGTCACTTGAGAGTTACACTACATACATGGCCCTTGCTGGGGAATGTGTTGAGACTGAGCCATCTTCCATTGAGGAAGTAGTACAATAGAAAATTTGGGTTGATGCTATGGTGGAGTAGTATGACTCCATTGTTTGTAACAGTGTTTGGGATATGGTTTTGAGACCAGAGAACAAGTAAGTTGTGAGTTCCCATTGGATTTACAAGGTAAAGCAAGCTATTGATGCTAGTGTGGAGAAGTATAAGGCAAGATTTGTTGGCCATGGATTTTCACAGGTCGAGAGGATCATGTTGCTACAACATATTTTGACAGAGGAGCAAGATGTTGACCTCTTGACAAAGGCATTGTCAATGTGTAAATTCGAGTTCCATAGAGACAGGATCAGGGTGGAAAATAATCCCTTTCTTGTTGAGAGGGAGTGTTGAAATATGGCAACAAGAATATGCCAATTTAATTTTTCCTTGAATTAAATTGTGATAAAATCGAATTTGGTCTAACGACTACTTGGAAATAATTAATTAATTTATTTTAAATTAACTAGTTGGAGAAATTCAAGTTAGAATTCTTTATGAAGTCATACAAGAGATATCCCTTAAATTAAGGAGATAAGATTGACTTATATTTGAGCTGTAATTGGTTAATTCATTTTACTGAGTTAATTCTAGTTAAATTAGTTCTAAACTATTTGAGGAACTAATAGTGAGTTAATAGTCAGTTGATGCATTAATGCACTCAACTAGTGCTACTCCAGTTAACTGAAGATTCCCTTATCAAAAACACATGCATGTCTATTCTAAGAAATACACAGTTGAGATTAATATTCAAGGACAATGTACTGTCAATTGCATGTGTTTTCTAATGGAGAAAACTCATGCATGCAGTCAAGGATTTATCCTTGAGGATTGTGCAGTTTTGAGGGATTGGTTTTCCACTTGGTAATAGGCTAATCATCCATAAGGAACACCACAAGGAAATAGGAGCTTGGAGGGAAGAGGGGAAGGTTGGAGAAAAGCCAAGGTTGCCTGTGAGCATCTGTGAGGATTGTACTGAGAGTTGGCTAGCTGCGAGAGCTAAGGCTTCGTATAATTCTTATGTATTTCCACCATGTATGATAATACAATAGTGTGGGGTTTTTAGCTGATGATTTCCCCAAAGTATTTTCAGGTGAATTGTGCCATTGATTCTTCTTCATCTAGTTATATTTCTCAACTTGGTCTTTAAGCTGCCACAAATTGATAGTAGAATCAGGTTATAGTATTCTGCTTTGATTTATATTGTATTATCGGGTTAACCTATCACAAATTATCTACAGTTCATGATGTGTTTGAAGGAATTTCTATCATGGTTAGGCCTTTTCAAGTAAGGTCCTTGTTCAAGTATTACATTAGAGGCCTTGTCATCTTATTATTTATCACTTTTAATAGTTTCCTCAAGTTCTAGGTAGAGGCCTAAGTCCTAGCCTTGAAAAAGTGGCCCAGAATATGGGGCTGCTAGCACAAAACTTCCTAAAAAGGGAAACAATTGCATGGATGCCTCTTTATGGGAGTGACTGGAAGGTCCTAGTTGCATGGAAGGGTTGTCATCAGAGCAGCTAGGGGTCTAGTTTAGAAAAAAATCAAGTTGGCCCAGGGGTTGGACACCCAAAGGTGTTTGTTAGATCCTAAAGGTTCTGAAGCTCCCGAGGAATGTCAAATTGTTCTAGCCTTGTTAGTTCCACTTCCTTAAATATACATTAGGATTGAATCATGTCATAGTAAATCTTCATCACATGTTTACCCTGGTGGACTGGTTAGCTTGGGTAAATGTGGGAGGAGGGTGTTACAGAGTGGTATCAGAGCATCGTTCACCCCTTAGACTAGATGGATAGAATATGGTTGGCATGCATGCATGTAGGTTGTATATGTGTTTGTTGTGTATGCATGGTGATGGTCATTGTTGCAGTTTTTTTCATATAAAAGTGGAAGGTGTTGTTGTTGGGTTGTGTTTTTGTGACTACATGTTGGTTGAATATGGATTTGTTGTGTATGACTATTTTCTATGTGGATGTATGCATGCATTGTCATAGTTATGGTATAGTTATGCATGGTAACTAGATAATGGTTGAAATGATGTCTATATACAGAAATGATTATGCTTATACATGTATTGAGCTAATTTGGTTGATCTTCTAGATGAGATATCCTCCCCTGAACTATACTAAGTATGTTGATTATGTTTGTGTTTTGGTTTAGCTAACATGGTATACTTGTAGGAAGTAGATCAAACATGACTATAAAAATGGTAGACTACAGTTCACAAGATTCTCCCTATAGATTAGATGAGCAACATGGTGATGGTAACTCTCCTGACATAGCATATGCATTGATATGATAATCACCCTATGAGTGACCTCAATTAAGATTTATTAAATGAAGGTATTACAGAGTCATGTGTTGGTGTGTGTGTGTGTGTGTGTGTGTATGTTATTCAAGCAATAGATCGATCAGATTGCAAATACACAGACACTTGAAATGGAAAACAACAGAGAAACACAGTAAGAAAATACAAGAACACAAAATTTTAATAAGGATTTCACCCTATTCTCGAGGGCTACGTCTCCAGTCTAGCTCTCAGTGGTGGCCTTCTTTTATTGTGTCTTGAAGCAAATAATTACAATGAAGGAGCTCAATGTGAGTCTCCTGAAATGAAATTTGCTTGGAAGAGTGGTTCTTGGATGCCCCAAGCCACTAGAGTACATAGACTCTTTTCCTTACCAGCACTATGACCTTCTGGTCTACAATGGAGAGAGCCTAATGTGGTGCTCAGTCCGAACAGATCCTCTCTGAGATGGCTTGAATCCCTCAAGCTCTCTGGTGCTCGGTGATGCCTTCGGTCAACTCGGCCCTCTGTCTTCCATTATGTTGTTGCTTCACTATCTTTCTTCACTCTGTTCTTCCTTTATGTGTTTTGTCCTCCTCTCGGGGTTCTGGTGTCTTTCTCTTTCTCTCTCGATGTCAGTTTTGTTCTATGTTCATGGATTAAAACCATTCATACCCATGGCTCCTCGATTCCTCTTCTACTTCTTGCCAGATTGCCTACTATAGCTTCGCTTGGAGTTCCCTCTTCGGCCTCATTATCAAGCTCACAGGAAGAGGCCACATGTCCTCCTGCAGCTGCGCCAATTCACTTCGTCAGTTTGGTTTTTCCATTACGTCGTGGAATGAGTCTCTTGCCACCTTGGTAGTCAAATTAGATGTCAAATCTTTACAAAATACAGCTTAATCCCCCATCGATTTTGCTTTCCCATCAGGTGTGATCTCAACCATTAGTCCTTAAGCTCGCTGATCCAACACCATACGCATGTTTCGCGTGGTTGACTTAATCGACTGTTAACATGTGATCAGTGGCATTTTCTCCCTCCTCCACTTGCCACACATCGACCACTGAGTGGGATCACTCCATTTCGCCAATTCCACTTATAGTTTGAGGGTGCCCCTGATCAATACCACCGGTTTTCGAATCGGGTCCTGCCTTTAGTGCTTTAGCCTTTATCCCATGGTTTTCCTGGCTCTCATATGACCGAGCGCTCAGGGATTCTCCAATTTGTGGCTTTTCACACAACGCTAATCGTGCATCAAAAACTACCTCCATTTCTCGATCAGGGCCTCCCAGGGGCTAAATTTGCCTCCTGTGCAGTCTCCATGGGCCTCAATCAGCGTGCTTTGACTGAGGTCCTCATCGTTCCACGTTGGATACCATTGCCACTAGTTTAGAGGTGTTTTTTATCGTTGTTGTAATTTATTTGAAGTCTATCCTGACCTGGTACAACCATGGCTCTGTTTATCTCTCTTTATAGATCCAATTCGGATCACATCCTTCCCACTAAAGAGCTTTTGGACCACTAAAAGTTGGTTTTCTTTCAAGCATCGACTAAGTAAGGGTACTGCTGTCTCACTTGCCCAATCTCAATCCACTTTGCACTACTTGGCTTCGAACCTTTGAGTCCAATTCTGAGGTACTCAACATCTCCTTTGCGTTTCATCCTCACCTTCCTATCCAAGACTATGTCTTGCTACAATTCATTAAGATATTGAGGTAGTAGGTCATCAATAGAAGGAAATTGACTTTTCTCTTTAGGATCCTCAATCATTGAAGGTTCAAATAATCTCAAGAAATTTTCATTTACAACTGAGTAGATGCGCATGTAAGCTGGTAGATCAAGGTGAAAAGCATTTTCACCAATCTTCTCAACGATTTTGAAGGGTCCATACCTGATAGGCTTTAGCTTTTTACCTTCACCTTGCATCCTATCCTTACTGATATATAGCTAGACCTGGTCTCCAACTTGAGAACTATGCTCCAGCCGATTCTTGTCATGCCTAGCCTTGTATTTGGCTTGGCTCCTTTCCAGTTATTCCTATATTTCCTGGCGGATCTCCTGGATCTATTCAATGAACCTAGTTGCCTTGTCCACATCACTGTGTCCATAAATGTGGTACCTTTACCAAAGACAAAATCCAAAGGAGACCTTGGTATGAAACCAAAACAGGTCTCAAAAGGAGATCTCTATGTAGAAGAGTGTTTTACTCTGTTGTAAGCATGCTGCACATAACACAAATGTTCATCCCAAAGCTTAGGATGTTTGTTGCAATATACCCTAAGTAACTAGATCACTATCCTGCTAACTACTTCTATCTGGCCATCGGTTTGTGGATGAAATGTTTTGCTTTTCTTTAGTTGGGTGTCCATCAAATCCCACAGACTTGACCAAAACTTCCCTACAAATCGGGTGTCTCGATCAGATACAATAGAAGTGGGTAATCCAAGATGAGCCCATACATGTTCAAAGAATAGTTTTGAAGTTTGTTTAGCTATAATCTGTTTATTACAAGGTATCAAAATACACATTTTACTGAACCTATCCACAACCACATACAGATAATCATGACCTTTTCTAGACTTAGGAAATCCTCCAACAAAATCCATGGAAACACTTTCCCAAGGGTGAGAAGGAACTCGTAATGGAGTGTACAAGCCTAGTTTTCTATTGTTGGACTTACTCTTAGCACACATAGTACACCCTCTTACATATCTAGAAACTATCTCATTCATTTTTGGCCAATAACAAAATATTTGCAGCTGTGAAACTATTTTACTTACCCCAAAGTGACCTGATATCATAGAAGTGTGTGCCTCTCTAATTATCCTTACTTTCTCTATTTGTGGAATGTAGAGTTTCCCACAATGATATAAGAGTTGGTCCTTTACATGATAATCCAATTCTTCTACCTTTTTGCCTTGACTCAAAGTTTCATATACATCTTTAAAGTCTATAACTTGAGCATATTATTCAATGTAGCTTTCATGTAGTACAAAATTATGCTTAAGTATAGTAGATGCATTTATAATGGGTCTAGATAACATGTCTGCAACTTTGTTATGTATGCCCTTTTTACATCTGATGACTAAATGAAACTGTTGTAGAAAACCCATCCATCTATAATGTCTTGATTACTACAACTTAGTCTGGGAGTGTAGATATTGAAGTGGTTGATGATCTGTATGTATTACTGTCTCTTTGCCCATTAAGTAATGTTTCCACTTTTTCACACTCTGAACTAATGCTTACAATTATTTTTCATATGTAGGATAGTTAACTACTGTAGGATTAAAAGTCTCAGAATGATAACATATGTGTTTATCGTGCTGCGTCAACACTACTCCCATGGCATAGTCACTGGCATCTGTTTGGATCTCAAACGGTCTTTGTAGATCAGGTAGTGCTTGTACAGGTGTTGTATTGATCTTTTCTTTCAAGGTGTCGAAGGCTTTCTAATGTTTGCCTCCCCACTGAAACACCTTGTTCAATCTTGTCAAAGCATGTAAGGGAGCTGCAATTGAGGAAAAATTAGAAATGAACTTCCTCCAATATTGTGCTGCTCCTAAGAAGCTTCTCACTTCTATAGCAGACTTGGGTTTAGGCCAGTTTACAATGACCACCTCTTTAGAGGGATCTATTTTCAATTCACCACCCCCTACTATATGACCCAAATAATGTAGAGATGTTTTGCCAAATTCACATTTTGAGAGTTTAACATAAAGTTTTTCTCTTTTCAAAACATATAATGTACTTAACATGCTTTAAGTGTTCTTCCCACGTTTTACTAAAATTAGAATTTCATGCAGATATACAATAACAAAATCATCAAGAAAAGGCTTGAGTACATCATTCGTTAATCTCATGAAAGTAGCAGGGGAATTGGTCAAGCCAAAAGGCATAACCAACCACTCATATAATCCCTGCTTTGTTTTGAAAGTAGTCTTCCATGCATCCTACTCTGCAACTCTGACCTGATGGTATCCACTGTGTAAATCTAGCTTGGTGAAATAAACAACTTCCTTCAGTTGATCCAAAAGATCATCTATGTGAGGAATTGGATAATGATTTTTTATTATTATCTTATTCAGTGCTTGGTAGTCAATGCACATTCTCCACAAGCCATCTTTCTTTCTCACCAAAATGATTGGTGACCCACATGGTGATGTGCTAGGCCTAATGAACCCCTTCTCAAGCAACTCCTACACCTGCTTCTTGATTTTATCATTCTCTAAAGCAGACAACCTATACATTCTAATGTTAGGCAATGGAACATCTTGCTGCAAAATAATATCATGTAATATTTCCTTTTTGGGTACCAGACCTTTAGGTTCCTGAAACAGGACATCATACTCTGAAACAATATTTTCTATATCAGCTTGTTTTTTAGCATTACAACCTTCAAATACATTGGTTTTATTAGGCTTCTTTTCTTTTAAAACCATTAGTAAGAATTGTTTGCATGAATTTATCATTCTTTTCATATACCCATAATCTATGAGAGTATAATTATTCTTGAGCTTGTGAGCTCTTACAGAGTATTCGATTCCATCTTTAACAAGTAGATACTTGTTCTTAGCTCTATAGAAAATAGCTTTTCTATCATATAAATAAGGACTTCCTAAAACAATTCCACATATATCCAAAGGAATTATGTCTAACTCAACCTCATCTACAAATGCTTACCCAAAAGAAAACTTGAGTTTGCACTATCTAGTCACTTGTAGTTGTGCTTTATCATTCAACCATCCTAATGGGTATGGTTTCTTGTGAGGTGTAGGTTCTAATCCCAATTTCTTTACAATTGTTTTAGTAATCAAATTTACTTGTGAGCCACTATCAAACAAAGTATCAATCTTTTGATGTTTGGAAATAAATCGAATATGGAAAAGCTCGTGTCTTTTTCTCTCATGTTCTTCATCAATAATGGTTTCTTACCTTTTAAACCTGTGGCTACAATGATTGTTTCATCTCCCAAGTTTGACCCCAAATATTTCTGAATAGCTACAACAATCTTCTTCTTCTTGTCCTCAGACTTCTTAGGTCTCAGCTCTGGATGCAGAATCCAACAGTGCTCATCATCATGCCCCTCCTTTTTACAGTGAGTGCATGAAGCTTTGTTTTTTTGTGCACTGTTAGCCTTCCTTGCTTTCCACTGCTGCTTTCTTTTCTCCTTGCTCTTTCTTGTAGTGGGTTGGGATGGTCCCCCAACTTCTGGAGTTCCATTCTTTCCTCTAACTTCTAGATGAGTAGCTTGTACAGATACCTCATCTATACTAATGGGATTAAACATGAGGATGGTATGCCTCGTGTAGCTGTGTAGACCACCAATGTACTTCAAAAGAGTCTCTAGTGAGTCTAATGAGATCCCTCAAATCAATGCTCTCTTTCTAAATTCTTGAGTGTACCCTTGCACACTTTGCCCTTTCAACTGCCGAAGAGTTTTCCAACTCATCATGGTTTGTTGCATGTAGGCCAATGGATAGAACTGCTTCTTGATTGCAGAAACAAAGTTACTCCAGACAGAGATAGTCTTCCCATGTCTTTTCATGTCAGCTTAGGTTCTGCCTTCCCACCAAACCAAGGCAGTGCCTCCTAGGCATAGGCTTGCCAGCTAAATTTTTCTCTTTTCTAAGTCGATGTTTTGCACTCTGCAATACACATCAATTTGTCTAATCCAATGGTCCAACTTTTCAGCATTTATCTCTCCATCATATATAGGCAAGTCAAATTTAACATCTAGCTTAATCAAAGATGCTTTCTTATTATGCACAGGGCTATTAGGAGGTGTGAGAAAGCTTTCCTCTTTCCCTTTTCCTTTTGAGCAATCATGGGAATGAGACTCATCTTCTTCTTTATCTTGTTTAGAACATGATGAACCTTCATCCTTATTCTTTCTAAAATCCCTATACATTTCTTCTACCATAGAATTTATAGCTAGGAAACTCTTTATTAATTAAGGGTCTGGTCCCATAGAACCTTCCTCTGACATTGTCTTTCGAGGATAGAATCTCCCAATTTCAGGATTAGTTTCGACCAACTCTCCTTCTCCTAATTTGAACTTTGATCTAATGAGCTCAACAACTAAACCAACACAAGCTTTCCTAACCTTACAACCTAGAGCTATGATACCACTTGATCTGGTAATCACCCTGTGAGTGACCTCCATTAAGATTTATTAAATGAAGGTATTACAAACTCATGTGCTGGTGTGTGTGTGTGTCTATGTTATTTAAACAAGGGATTGATCAGACTGAAAATACACAAACACTTGAAATGGAAAACAACAGAGAAACACAGTAAGCAAATACAAGAACACAAAATTTTAATAAGGATTTCACCCTATTCTCCAAGGCTATGTCTCCAATCCAACTCTCAGTGGTGGCCTTCTTTTATTGTGTCTTGAAGCAGAGAATTATGATGAAGGAGCTCAATGTGAGTCTACTGAAATGGAATTTGCTTGGCAGGGTGGTTCTTGGATGCCCCAAGCCACTAGAGTACACAGACTCTTTTCCTTACCAGCTCTGTGACCTTCTGGTCTACAATGGAGAGAGCCCAATGTGGTGCTTAGTCTGGACAGATCCTCTCTAGGATTGCTTAAATCCCTCAAGCTCTTTGGTGCTCGATGATGCCTTCGGTTAGCTCGGTCCTCTGTCTTCCGTTCTATTGTTGCTTCACTGTCTTTATTCTCTCTGTTCTTCCTTTCTGTGTTTCCTCCTCCTCTTGGGGTTCTGGTGTCTTTCTCTTGCTCTCTCGGTGTCGGTTCTATTCTCTCTTCATGGCTTAAAACCATTCGTACCCATGGCTCTTCGATTCCTCTTCCACATCCCATTGGATCGCCTACTACATCTTCACTTGGAGTTCCCTGTTCGCTGTCATCATCAGGCTCACAGGGAGTGGCCACATGCCCTCCTGCAGCTGCGCCAATTTGCTTTGTCAGTTTGGTTTTTCTGTTACGTCATGGAATGAGTCTTCTGCCACCTTGGTAGTCAAATTGGACGTCAAATCTTTACAAACTATGGCTTAATCCCCCATCGATTCCACTTTCCCATCAGGTGCGATCTCAGCCGTTAGATCTGGAGCCCCCAGATCTGACACCATACGCATGTTTCATATGGTTGACATGCTCGACCATTAATGCATGATCAGTGATGGTTTTCTCCCTCCTCCACTTGTGACGCATCGACCGCTGAGTGGGATCACTCCATTTTCGCCAATTCTTCTTATCATTTGAGGGTGCCCCCTTTATCCCACAATTTTCCCGACTCTCATGTGATCGAGCACTCGGGGCTTCTCCAATTTTGGGTTTTTGGCCTAGCATCGTGCATCAAAAACTACCTCCATTTCCCGATCAGGGCCTCCCAGGGGCTAAATTCGCCTCCTACGCAGTCTCCATGGGCCTCGGTCAGCGTGCTTTGACTGAGGTCCTCGTCGTTCCATGCTAGCTGCCATTGCCACTGGTTTAGAGGTGTTTTTGATCGCTATTGTAATTTCTTTGAAGTCTGTCTCGACCTGGTACAACCATGGCTCTGTTTATCTCTCTTTATGGATCCAACTCAGATCACACATTGAGAAGTTTGAAGGTAGCTATAAGAAGTTGCAAAGTAGACAATGACATAATAATTCAAGCACAAGAGAAACAAGGAGAGGTCAATGTAGTTATCCTTCAGAGTTTTTCATATTTGCAGAGATAGGGACCTCTTAGGATCAGTCATAGGTAGGAGGAGAAGACTAACGGGGCATATGGAAGTAGGTATCATGGTGGGAACAAGTGAGATAGAGATGACACGATCAACGATGGCAAGTTATTGGGCACATCAGATAGAAGAGGTGATGGACACAAATTCTATTCTACTTCTGGTTTCGACATGTACCATGGTCATCATTGTTATCATCCTTAAAGGAGGAGTGGTAGGGGATATTTTCTAGATGAGTTCAAGAAATCTACGCCACCTACTTTTGATGGATATTTGAAGAAACCAGAATATGCATAGGAATGGTTACTTCGGATGAAGAATTTCTTTGAGGTACATGATTACATAGAGAACATGAAGGCTAGAATATCTATCTTCACCCTCAAAGAGAAAGCATACATCTAGTGGGAAGACGTGAATTGGGTTAGAGACATCAAGACAAAAGAGTTGAGTTGGCATGAATTCAAGTGAATTTTCAAGAAGAAATATTTGTCACATATGTACTATGATAGTAAATCTAAGGAATTCTATGAGCTAAATATGGGATCAATGATGAATGAGAAGTATATGACCAAGTTCTTGGAGTTTTTGAGGGATGTACCATACCTTAAGGATGAGAAATCCAAAGTTTAGAGACTTGTCAGTGGATTACCATTAATATTTAAATATTGGATTAAGTATGATGAGCCTCAATCACATGAGTAAGTCATTGGGAAGTTGAAGAATTTTTGTGAGAAATCAAAGCATAAGACATAATATCAACAAGGCTGGAAAGGGAAAAACAATACTAAAGGTAAATATGGAAACTGAAAGGAACAAGACCTCAGGGTGCAGGTGAGAAAGAAATTGTTTCATCTTACAAGAATTTTAATGGACCTTAGCCTAGAGAACAATAGAAAAAAGGTGATGGGGGGAGACAATTGTAGTGTTGGAGATGTGGTAAGGAACATATTAAGAGAGATTTTCCATAGAATCGGGGTGGTAGACCTCATATCTACAATGCACAGGAAGTGAAGACAATTGGGGATGTTGGGCAGAGCATTCCACGGATCTATGCATCATTGGATAATAGGCAGGTGAATCACCAAAAATTTATTATCGAGATGGACGATAACATTTGTGATCAAGTTGTTTCTATTTTGATTAACCTTGTATTTAATTATATTTGTGTTAATATTATCCTGATGGATAAGTTTGGCTTGAATAATAGTGGTTAGTGTAATTGGATACATGTACAAAGAAAAGAGTTCACCATTGGGTAAGAGCTTGTGTATTTGAGTTAGTATGCATGCATCACCGCATTTGAATGTGCTTCCATTGGCATCATGTAGTATATTGTTGGTTATGGACTGGTTGTATCTTCATAGGACAAGGTGGATTGTTATGAGAAGGCATTGAATGCTTGGATGACAATGGAGAACAAAGAATCTTGCAGGGTAATAAGAAGGAAACAACAGTAAGAATGGTGACAACTATGCAAGAAAACCACAGTCACAGAAAAGGGTGTGTGTTATTTGCAGTACATATTTCTAATGATAAAGGTAAGGATGTTGAGGATGTGGAGCTATGAATTAGATACCTAGTTTTACAATAGTTTCAAGATTTATTTCCCGCATATATTTTAGAGTTTGCGCCTCATAGGGAAGTGGAATTTTCTATTGAGTTGGTATGGGGGTCAACACTAGCATCAATGACACCATATAGGATGCGCACACTGGAGTTAGTAGAACTAAAGTTGCAGTCGAAGGAAATGCACAAAAAGGGATAAATTAGGCTAAGTGTATCACCTTGGGGTGCACTAGTGTTGTTTTTGAAGAAGAAGGATGGTACTCTCAAGTTGTTCATCAATTATAGGTAGCTGAACAAGGTGACCATTAAGAACAGGTATCTGTTGCTGAGGAGACTTATTTGACCAGTTGAAGGGAGTAGTATTTTTCTTGAAGATTGACTTGAGATATAGATACCATCAGGTACACATCAAAGAATAAGACATCTACAAGACTCCTTTCAAGACCAGTTATAGGCATTATGAGTTTGTTGTAGTTCCATTTGGTTTGAATAATGTTTCAACTACTTTTATGCGCTTGATGAATAGTGCGTTGCGTCCTTATTTGGACAAGTTTGTTATTGTGTTCTATTGGTGGTGCTGAAAATCCATCAACCAAGGGGGTATCCCCGATGTGAAGTCGAAATTAGACCTCACACCATTTTGAATAGGAGCCCCATCCGGAGTATTGGTCCAATTGCGATATTTTCTTATAGAATTGCCTTGGCTTTAACTATTGAAAAGAGAGAGAAGCGTAATTGCTCCTTTGTAAAAATAAAGTAAGTGCTCATGTGAATATTCAGTTGTAGGAGTATCCAAGTTCTTCTACTACGGAGGGAGGAAAGGTGAGATTCTAAGAGAGAGGTAATAGTACCACCCTAGTATAGGTGCACACAAGAGGAAAGATAACCACCTAACATTAAGCAGAATAGTCCACATAGATGCAAGATTGTTACAACCATTAGAAAAAATATTCAATTAGATAAGCACTAAAATAACCAAAATAATTCAACTACTTTAGTATAGGTGAAATAAAACATGAATCATAAATATTCACATACAATCTTTTAGATATTCACAAATATCCATGCATGAAAATATTTTGCAATCAGGCTTCAAGTGTGGAGGTAGAGATTATGCATTGTATAGTTCCAAGAGACAAGTTTTCTACTTGAGGACTAAGACTATGTAGTGCACAGTTTAGGAGGGTTGGATGAGGTTGATTGGCTTAGCCAAGAGTTTTTTTCCTATTTTGACTAAGTGTTGGATCAGTGAGAAGAATTTGAATAAATGAAATAATTTAACATGACCACACATTTATTTCACTTGATGACACAACATCGAACACTTAGAAGACATGAACAACATACTTTCCCCAATGCAACAAAATTGGGTGACTTATGACAAGTGTGAAACTAAGGATACACTTTGCAATGACCATGACGACACTTGTACAAAAATGCTTAAAATTTTGGGGCTGAGTGTAACAAATGTTTACATGGTTAGATCAACTCATTTACATAAAGATAACCCCTTGAAACCACCAAAACAAGCTTATACACATTGTGCGACAATTAACATGTGAAAATATTACCTTTACTATATCAAGAGAAAAGGGGGAATGGTAATTGTGATACGTGAATGGTAGTGAAAGATACACATGCTACAATGAAGATAACATGAAAATGATAGTAATTAACATGAAATCAAGCAAAAAAACAATCGTAAACCTAAATATGACATGTGTGAAAGTGAAGTGCATAAAAGCGATAGTTTCGAACACTCACCAAAAGTAGACAAAAGTGAGGGATTGTCAATAAGAGCATGCATTGACTATTGACATGGGTTGAAAATTGCATATACACTGTCTTGACAGATTGTGCTATTCTTTTTCAATCTTGTGTAGAAGAATGAATTCATGAACTCATTGCAAACTAATCATGTGTGAGAAAGTGACTTTGATTGATGAAGAAGTGAGCATGGACGAATGATCACAAGATCCATAGTAGGCTCCAAAATTCAAGTGTAGGTAAACTTTTGGAGGGTGTTTGTCGCAGTGACAACATATTCATTGATTATATATTGATATATTCTAAGAATGAGGAATAACATGCCAAACATTTAGCAACAGTATTGATATCGCTAAGAGAGAAATAGTTTTATGCCAAGCTTAGCAAATGAAATTTCTTTTAGATAAACGTAAATTACTTGGGACATGTTGTTTCCAAGGAAGGCATAATAGTGGATTTGGAAAAAATAAGAGAAAGCATGGAATAGCCAGCTCCTAGAAATGTAGATGAGGTAAGATTATTCATGAGACTAGCAAGTTACTATAAGAGGCTAATTAGGAAATTCTCATGGATTTCATATCCTATCACATCATTGCATAGGAAAGGGAAGAAATTTGAATGGGCATAGGAATGTTCAGCAAGCTTTGCGCAGTTGAAGCAGTTGTTGAAAAATGCTCTAGTTCTCAATATTATGGACCTGGATAAAGAGTTTTCGGTGCATACAAATGCCTCTAAGAGAGGATTTGGTGGAGTCTTGATGCAAGAGGGATGAATGGTATGTTACGAATCAAGGAAATTGAATGAACAAGAGAAAAATTATGTTACACGTGATCTCGAGTTAGTAACGACCATCCACGCTTGAATATGTGGAGGCACTATCTTCTTGGAAGGAGGTTTGTATTTATGATTGATCACAGTGGAGTGTGACACTTTTTTAACCAAATAAATATGAATCCTAGGAAAGCTAGATGGTTGCCCATGATTAGTGGTCTAATTTCAAGATCATGTACATTAATGGAAAGGAAAACAGAGTTGTAGATGCTCTTATTAGAAGAGTACAGGTAAATCATATAGTAGCTATGAGTTCTTATGGGAGAAATCTATAGGATCAGATCTTACAGTAAGGATAGTAGGATGACAAGTACATGAAGCTTAGGTACAGGTTACAAAAGGATATAGGTGAATAGGATGTAGAATATCATCTTACAACAAATTGTTTGGTTCGATTTAGGGATAGTATCTATGTTCCAAATGATAGTGAGCTCAAGAAGCTTATGTTGAGGGAATTTCATGTTAAGTCGTATTCAAGTCACCCAAGATACCATAAGAAACTGACAACAGTGAAGAATTTCTATTATTGGTTGAATATGAAGAAGGAAGTGACAGAGTTTGTGGCTAGATGCTTCGATTGTCAACATGTAAAAGTAGAGTGTAAGCATCCATGTTGGGATAGGGCCCCTAGGGTCAATTTTGTGTTAGTTTAACCAGTTTTTGTCAAGAATTTTGTAAAGAATGTAAATTCTACGTGAAATGGGGAAGCAGAGCATGAAACTAAGAGTCAAAGGTGCTTTAGCCCCTTGTATGGGTAATCTATAGGATAGTTTTAAGACTCACCCATAGGCTGCGAGCCATGGTATTGTAATAGAAAGGCTATAAATATTTGATTCATAGCGAGCATAAGAGATAAATTCTTGTGAATACCAAATGTAAGGGAAAAGTTCTAAGGCAAAAAAGTTATGTTTTCCTATACTTAGGCGAAAGGGGAAGGTTCTTGCAGCTGAGTGCCTGGAGACTTTGGCATGTCTGCAACTGAATGCACGTGCACATGCAGCTAGGTGTATAGGGTGGAAGAGTTTATAATTTGAATGTTGAATCTAATAAATAATGATTTTAGACCAAAACTGTTGTATATGTGTCTTGTTCTTAATTTTGTTTAAGATTATGCATTATCAGTTAATGATCTAATTTCTATGAAATAGAGTGTATTATTTGCATGAAATTGTTATATCTTTAATACCAATGCATGAAAAGTGTAATGAACTATTTTCATGAAGATATTAGATAGATCCAGTAATATAACTGTTCAAAACGGGTAGATCTATGCGAAGGCGGACCTAGGGTTGCTATCTATTGAGAGAAAGTCATGATTCTACCTCTTTTAGGTTTGATAAGCCTAATTGTAGACCTCCGTGAAGGTTTGGAAGCCATTTGGATAGAGTTGCAGTAGTGGATCATAAGAAGATATATATCTTCACGAACAAAGATCTCAGCCATAGGGAATTTAGAATACAAATCACACAGCCTCTCGACGCAGAAACTTGGTTCTAGCATCCCCCAATGTTGCTTCAGGTGAGACTGCACCCTGCACTATGCAGGTTGTTTCCGAAAGGGCCAATCGTTAAGGTTTTGTTTTTCAGCATGAATAACTCTGATCTTGGGTCATGCCCCCTTAAGCCAACAAATGGTTTTGTTGTCGGGACCAGGATCTATCTAAGAGATGTGTGATAAGTGGTTTCCTACAAAGAAAGAGATTGAGAAGTGGATTGATTGGAAAGTGCACGTGTTTGTGGCTCAAGAGAATAGGAACCCTAAATTATCCAAGGAGTAGTGGTTGTAGAGATATTTATACACATATGAGACTGAAGCGTTCTTTTGTTTCTTCCCCGATGAACTACATGAGTGGTTGTTTAAATTAGCCGATAGTCAAGGGACAAGGAGGCTTGATGGCCCTATAGTGTGCACTCTGGAACTAGTGTGATTTCTGGAAGTATCAGAAAGAAATATCATGTGGGCCATCGATCATTGGATTGATCACGCACTTGGAATTTTTTTGACTAAGTTAGAAGTTGATCAAACTATCAGCTATAGCAAAGCATAATGTAGGCTCTTCAAGGGACAGCGAGGTAATTATCTGAAATCATTGAAAACATGGATTAAGATGATGTTATGTGAAAAGAGGGTTATGAAATTACCTTGATGTTTAGAGCTATGTGAAGTGGTAAATGTTTTAGAAAAAATCAAGGAACGAACTCTAAATATAGTCCATTGATCGAATCCCCATTGAGTGATGACGAAGGGACGGTGCTGACCATACTACAAAGTGCAGTATAGTTAATTAAGTAGGGTATCCCAAGGATACCTCATCATTCCACTCTACCTCCACCTCCACTTCCACCTTTCAACATGGTGAATGCAATGAAGATGTCGGTTTTTAAGGGGGTAGGAAGCAAAGACCCCAAACAATTCTGGTTTGTTGCAGGAGATGTATGGACTGCACAATAGATTATGGATGATAACATTCAGAAATTGAATTTGATTACAACCTTGTAAGATCGAGCATTTACATGGTACATCATGTATTGCACTGATAACCCCCATGCAACTTTGGTGGAGACCCAACAACATCTGAACAAGGAATTTAGGAAGCCTAAGTTAGAGGCATAATCAGTAACTGAGTTTAAACAAATTCGACAAAAGATATATGAGACACCCTAGGATTTAGATCAAAGGTTGAACTTCCTGATCAAGTACACCAATATGGTGATTACATAGTCCCAACCTCGAGACGGGTATATTGCATCACTCTTACCACACTTAAGATTGTCATTGTCACAACAAAAGATAGCAATGCAAGCAGAAGCCTTAGAAATCACGATGAGGCTGGAAGCCTCACCCATACAATATACAAACCTTTGAGTGCAATAGATTCACTCATCACTCGAAAGCCTACACTTGGAATTACAGAGCCTGATGAAATGAAAGGAAGCCTAGCCGGAGGTGCGCGTTGGAGTCTAGTGCTTGAAATGCAAGGGTCATGGGCATGACAAGGACCATTGCCTAGTTTATTAGAACTATCTTATTGGGGGGGGGGCATGTTCCCCCGAAACCGGAGAATATCATTGGACCGAGCATGGGAGTTGCACCATGGTGCACTATCTGTTAGGTTAGAGGACACCATGCAACTAATAATTTCCATTTACTATAGAAGTTTGTACAGACCCCCTAGCAGTCATTTTGTCATTTCTGTAAATCTGTAGGTCATGATGAATGCCATTGTAGGAGTTATGAGCTAATGATGGACAAAACCCCTAAGTACCAAATGCAGGTAGAAAACCAACCTCAGGATCATGGCACAGGAGAAACGCGTGGAGGATTCCATGTCCGAGGATGAGGGAGATGGGATGGAGCTGGTAGAGGACAAGGGCAAATAATTTTCTATAATTATGGTGGAGCAAGACACTTCACACGATATTTCTCAAATTCCACACATCTATCATGTCAATATTACAGACAGGTTTATCATGTGATAGAGGAATGTATGATCCTTATAACAAAAATGCAAGAAAAGAAGACGCAACCACAACAACCTATGAAGAACATCCAAATGATGAGAGCGAAGCCCCGCGAAGAAAATAATAGCATAAATATAGTAACAAGAAGCGGTATGGCCACTGGTGCAGATAAGGGCAAGTAGCCTGAGACTGATGGGTGGGTGCGCAAGGCTTCCAAGAAATAACTAGACTTTGATCTTAATTTATCTAAAGATACCTTCATGGAAGAAAAGAAGAACTTCACTGAGGCCTCCACCCTAGGAAACCAATAGAAAATACCGAAAACTAGTACGACACAAGAGGTAGATCCTTTGGTATTAGATACCTTTCTAAAGACCTGTATGAAGTTTTTATGGGATAAGAAAGAAGTAAAAGGACTACAAGAGTTAATCAACAAGCACAAATAAAGAAAATACCCCTACTGAGCAATGCACCATGAGAAAAATTGGTAAGCATAAGAAGCGAATGGGGCACGAGATGAGGCTGATTGCATAGGTAGGTGAATATGAAATGGACCAAGTCATCTTGGATTTGGGTTCTAATGTGAATGTACTACCCAAGCAAACATAGAAAAGGATGCGGAGACTTGTGTTGCAGTGGTCTTCTATTCATCTACACATGGCAAATCAACAAAAGATTATTATGATGGGGCGCTTATATGGTATAATGGTAGATATTTAGGGCGAAAGGGCATTGGCTGATTTTGAGGTCATTGAAATAGTGAATGATAGTAAGATATACCCTACACTACTGTGGATTTACTGGGCTTTTGATATGGACGTGGTAATAAACTTGAAGAAGCAGGAAATGACGTTTGAAAGGAAGGTGCTTAGGGTTGTAGTGCCACTAGACCCTGCTGAGGGAGCACGTTATACTAAACATGTTCACAAATTTGTGGAAGATGATGATTATCTGGATCAGATATACAAGATAACAACATGAAACAAAGATTGGATCAATCCTACAGCTAATGGACGAATTGCGTGGGACCGAGATAGTTCCTACACCTCAGGTTTAGATGAAGAGCTTGAACACTAGTAGAATAGGTTGCATGAAGTATCTAAGCTACGTGGAAATATGATGACAAAATAATTGCAGTTTGTCTCAGCTGATGTAAGGAATCGTCCACATTATGATGTTTTGACTTATGTGGATCTGGTTTTAGATGAATTTGAAAGGGAAGTACTAGAAGAACATCGCTTCTAAGACTTGGAGTTGGCACTGTGCTCTATGTTTTCCTGTTGGTGGGGCATGCACAAGGAAAGCTTTGTTAGATGGAAGGAATATAGAAGAATGATGAGATTAAGGTTTGGGTATGCTAATACCTAGATGACAGAAAAGTACAGTGGGAAGGATGATCCCCACAATCATTTGGCATGATGTACTAAGGCCTAAGGAATGAAACCACAACTAGAATGGGTGCACATTTTTTGTCAAACCTTAGATACAATCCTAATGAAATGGTATTTGGAAACAGAGCTTTGCCATGGGACAACTAAATGGGACATCTTAAGAGAGAGTTTCTTATTGACTTTCAACTTTGAGGATGGGTTTGAATGCATTGATGAAACACTTCAGGAGATAAAGTAGCTATATTTAGAATGCCTAAGGAACCGGTCGAATGGGCTTAGCTAGATTGGAGTACACAGCTGCACCATGTGCTCGAATGTTACAATGTGACTACTTAAGGGGAAGAAGAAGACCCACATAATATTAACATTCTAGAGATACAAGGATAGAGTGACATTGAAGGACCAAAAGAAGAAAACCCAGATATACCAGATCCTTTGAAAACTAAACAAATAAATATTGGATCCGAAGAAGAGCCTAAGTTCGCGAACATCAGAGACTATTGGGACAAAGATACAGCCAATAAGGTGTTCGAACCACTGCACAAATACTAGGACCTATTTCCAAAAAAAATCTTGGATCTAAAGAGGATTGTTGGAGATTTGGGTGTTATGAAGAATACTTTGAAACTGGATATGAAGCTCGTTAAGAAGAGACTTTATCCTCTAAACCCGAAGTAAAAATAAAAGGTGCGCCAAGAGCTTGATAACATGTTGGATGCTAGAATTATTGAACCAGTTGAGGAATCTGATTGGGTGAGCCATATGGTTGTCAAAGAGATGAAATAGAAAGAGAAATCAAGATATGCATAGCTCTAAGAAATCTGAATGATGCATGCATGCACAATCTGTTTCCAACACCATTTACAAATGAAGTATTATAGAATGTTGGCAAATAGGAGGCTTATTCATTTATTGATGGGTTCTCAGGATACCATCAAATAAATATCGTGTCGGAAGACCAAAGAAAGGCAACCTTCACAATGAAGTGGGGTTGCTTTCAATATACAGTAATGCCATTCAAATTGAAGAACGCACCTGCAATCCTCTCCCTAGTAGTAATCACGACATTCAAGGAATTTATTCATAATTTTTTGGAGTTTTATTTTGATTATTGGACTATGTTTGGGTTGGCGAGGTGCCATGTTGCGAGTTTGTGCCTTATGTTGGATACATGTCGAAGGTATCAAATTGTGATGAATTTGAAGAAGTGCATATTCTATGTGCCCTTTGGAATTTTTCTTGGTCATGTAGTATGTAAGCAGGGATTGATGGTGGAGCCTATGAAGGTCATTATGATTATGAATTTGGAAGCTCGCAGGAATGTAAAATAGTTGCACGCGACCTTGGGGCACAATGGGTATTATAGAAAGTTTATCAAGGCGTATGCTCAAATCACCGTATCGATGGAAAAATTATTGTAGAAAGATATGATGTTTTTTTGGGATGAAGAATATCAACACAATATGGACATGCTAAAGGAAAAGATGGCGACTGCACCTATTTTGGTGTTTCCATACTGGAAAAAAGAATTCCATGTGCATGTAGATTCCTATTGCATTGTGCTCGATGCAAAATTAACAAATAACTGAGAAGGAGAAATTGATCATCTGATAGCCTTCGCGAGAAGAAATTTATCAAAGGTTGAGAAGACTTATTTCACTATAGAGTGCAAAGGGTTGGTGATGGTCTACGTGCTACAAAAGTTTCAACATTATTTGTTGGGCAAACATTTTAAAATGTATAGAGATCACTCCATGCTAAAGTACCTAGTCAATAATCCTATGTTGGGGGTGGGGGATTTCCGATGGTTATTTTTGTTTACAGAATATGACTTTGAAGTGATTGCGAATTATGGAAGGTGGAATGTAGGACCAGACCATCTGTCAAGGATTGAAATGGACAAAGAACCAAATAGTTTGGGGGAAGGACTACTAGATGCAAAGCTCTTTGAGATGTGCATCGCAGATGACCATTTTGTTGATATCATTCATTTTTTTAACCATAGAAAGGATATTCCACTAAGAAGAAGAAGGAATTAGTAGTCTGGTCTATAGATTTTTCAGTGATTTCAGGTCATTTGTATAAGACGAGAATAGATGAAATATTGCGAAGGTATGTTCCTGAGTTTGAATGCACTAGTATCCTCACTGAAGCACATGAGGGAGCAGTAGGAGAACACTACGTAGGAAAAGAAATTGCACAAAATGTTTTGTGTGTAGGGTTATGGTGGGTGACACTACATAAAGATTCTAAGGTGTACTGCAAGGCATGTGATGCTTTCTAAAGGATAGGGAAGCCTTCACAAAGAGATGAATTGCCTTTAAATCCTCATGTTTCATTGTAGGTAGTTGATAAGTGGGCTATTGATTTCATAGGATCAATACAACCACCAAGGAAGAAGTCAGGCACATGGTATATTATTATTGAAACAGAGTACTTAACTAGATGGGTGGAAGAGCAGCTAGTGAAGTATTATACAGCTTCCACCACTGTGAAGTTTTTGTTTGAATATGTCTTAAAATGGTTTGGATGCCTTGAGGTGTTGATGGGTGATAGGAGTACACATTTCTTGAATGAAATGATCAACATGATGCTTGAAGGATTCTAGGTATACCACCAAAAGAGCATGCCCTATCACTTGCAGGTGAATGGAATGGTGGAAGCATTTAAGAAAATCTTAGAGAACACGTTGACAAAGGTCTCTAACATGTAGGGGAATGACTGGGATGTGTGCATACCTATAGTTCTATGGGAATATAGGATGACCTATAAGAAGTTGATAGGAAAAACACCATTTAGGATGGTCTATGGGATTGAATCAGCGATGCCTATGAAATATATTGTTCCAAGTCTACGTATTACAGCTTTGACAGAGATGGCAAATTGCGAGACTTTGGAGGAATGGACCATGCAGCTGATGGAGTTGGAAGAGGACCTCTTTCTTGCTAGATTTCACCAGCAAGTACAAAAGGAATGAGAAAAAGAATCGCATGATAGGCATATTAAGTTGTGCACTTTCAAGGTGGTTGATTTAGTGCTCCTATATGACAGCAAATTCATGAAGTTTCCAGGGAAATTTCAAATGCACTGGTTGGGTTCATATGTTATTAAGGAAATCAAAGATGGTGGCGCAGTTCAGATTGTGAAGCTGGATGGGGAGCCATTCCTTGGGAATGTGAATGGAAGTAGGATGAAGCTATATATAGGGGATCCTGGCCCTACACGATGACTATAAGGTCGTAGGACAGTCTTAGCGCTCCAAGCAGTTGCAATAGGGAGAGGGACATTAAACTACACTGCCTAAAGAAGAAACAAATACAGAAAAGGGGTTGAGCAATGGATGAAAAAGGTACAATGGAAAACACTCTGATAGATGAAGCTGCAACAGATGAAGCTGCGATGGGTGATTTGCACCACAAGGGTTGGTGCCGCAAAGCCTGGTCCAAGAGTAGCCGTTGAAGTCACTGTTCATGATTGGATAGTGAAAATCTCATTAGGAGGAGAGGGTAGGTGACAATTATGGCAAAAATATTTGGAGATTGGCTACCAAAGATGCATTTATGACCAAAAAATGGAGGGAATAGTGGGATTTGAATTCAAGGTTGCCTATAAATTAGGCATATTGGTTTGCTGAAGAACACTTTGCTTTCTACAAAATTGGTATACGCCCTCTTGTTTTTCTATATGAATCAACAGGTTTGGGAGGACTTAATTTCTAGTTCAGAATTTGTGAAGCTACTAGAAATTAGCCAGTAGCTTATTCTCAAACAAAGGTTTGCTCCAATAAGTTCCAAAGTTGTTTTTTCTCAAGCAGAAGGCCATGAAGTCGTGTCAATGGAAGCTATGCCCTCAGTTCCTATGGCTCCGAGGTCGCCTTGGCCAAAGCAATCAATTGCTAAGGAGAAGTAGAAGAAACCTATACCAATGAGGCAGTCACCAAGGAAGAACTAAGAGGTTCGATAAAAAGAAAAGAAGGACAAGGCAAAGTAGCCAGAGAAAATAGTGTACTTGGAGGCATAGGAACTCTGCAATGGAGTTGAGGAGTTAGATGTTGAGGAGGGTGAGCCTATCACATGGCTCCCAACATATATCCCTCCATGGAAAGGGAAAGCCAAGGTACCCAATGACCCGAATTCAGGTAAATCCATGATCTCTACACCATTGTTGCCAAAAGAGGTATTTTTTGAAGGCGCGCTCTTAGTGCGCATTCGAGTACTGAAGATGGAGGATTGGGATCTCGCCAACCAAAAGAAATTCCCTCACCTATATACCAATAAGTATATGACTAAGATTTACTATGAAGAAACTAGGGTCACAAGACTGGAACCTGTTAGTGCTTGAAATTTCACCTCAGGCTGAGAAAGGCAAACCTCAAGGCAACATCAAACCATTTAGCCTCGTAGCTTAGCCCTACGGGGCAGGAGAAGGCTCTCTCCAGTCTATCTCATAAAATCTCCAATAGATGAGATAACCAATAAGGTAACACTGATATTAGGCTAGTAAACTGATCAGAAAGATTGATTTTGAAGTTTTTGGGTTTTTGGTGGCAAATGGAGGAAGGGCAATCTTGGGTGCGGGGATTTGACACAGTTTCTGCAGGGGGTTCTTTGGGGCGAGATAGGAGACAGTATTAATGCCTTTAACTGAAGTGGCTGGTCAGGAATGACAAGTGAGGAGCTAAGGAGAGCAAACAATAACTTTTAATTCTCCTTAAACAGTGGAAAAAATTGAAATTAAACAAACTTAAAAGCATAGCATGGCAAGCATGAATTCTTACTTTAACACTTCATTTGTTTAATGTGCAGAAGTAAAGAAAGGAAATGAATCACATAACAAAGCTTACAAGAACATTGAGAAACACACCATCAACAAATGAGTCCACAAGAATCCCAAAGAGGACTGCAAAACCCTGGTCTTCCTTAGCCAAAAATTGCAGAGATACAGTGAAATAATACAATGATAGCTTCTCCCTCAAGAGTCCAACCATGAAAATGGGTATGAAAGTACATAATATAGATGATCTAACCTCTTTCCCTGCCTCTAGGGGTCGAGTTCACTATCCTAGGAGCTGTTTCAACCACTTCTAAACTTAGCACTAC
>APFE030486013.1:62556-78471 GCA_000404065.3 Pinus taeda
TCAGTTTTTTTTAAAATGGAAAGTCCATGCCAAGTCATTCTTGACAGCACTAACTACTTCCAATGGGCATCCTACATGGAAGATTTACTTAGAAGTAAAGGTCTCTACAGAATAGCCACAGGCCAAGAGAAAAAACCAAAAGATGAAGACAAGGTTGCAAAATGGGAAAATAGACAAGATCAAGCACGTGGTTTGATAGGGATGTCTATTTCTCCTGATCTTAGATTCCATATTGCAGAACTTGATACTCCTCATGAAGCATTGGAACAAATCACTAAAGTTTTGGGATTAAAAATGAAATTAGAGCCCATCAACTTGAAAATGAGTTGCTTACATTGGATCCTAATAATTTTTCTTGCATTGAAGATTTCTTGTCCAAATTCAAGACCCTTAGATATCTCTTGGAAGGTGTTCAGGTTAAGAAAGAAGATAGTAACCTTATTTATTCCATCCTTACTAAGTTGGGACCAACCTACTCTGTATTTGTTTCCACCTTCCATTCTACAAGGGAAGCTTTCATTTGTCAAGGAAAAGACTACAAGGCCCCTTCCTACACAACATATGCATGAAACGTGTTGGATTTGTTATATTAAGAAGTGAAAGTTCCAAACATACAATACAACCATGACCAACCACTAGTCCTGATAGCGGAAAGTTACAGTCATTGCCACCTGCTCCTCCAAAGAGATGTACTAGCTCTGCACTGTGGAGAAGCCAAGGCTTGTTACAATACTCTCCAAGCTTTCTCTAAGATACTCCTATCGGAAGCTTGGATGACCAAAAGCCCATATAATGAGTTATGACGTACTATATATAGCAAAAGGTGGGGTGACCTTTACATTCCCCTTTGTGACTGTTCATTTACCCTCATGACTCTTCAACTACTATATGACTGTTACATTCATCTATCGACACTTGAACTTCCACTTGACAAGATGTTACATACAATCTGCACATGTACCCATGTGAGACAAAATAGGCTTGAGCAAGCCATGCAAGACATCACTATGACTCAGACAACTGTGGGAAGACCAAATCTTTGACATCCTCATGATGGTTGAGAATGACGAATTGATGCCAAGCTCGGTAGTCCGCAATGGTGTTTGTGTACTCTGTGGTGACATCTTTCTGGAAATGATCTCTTGCCTCTGTTGCATCTGGGTACATTGCTTTGGCTCCTCTGTCCAACTCATCTGATAACATGTGAATCATTGTCTTGAGTGTGGCTTGAATAATGACATACTGATGTATAATGTATGCACTGATTTCCAAGTCTGCACTGGTGGCTATGCACATCAACTCGTCATCGTACGATTCTAGCTCCAGTCACACTTGTGCCTTTGTATTTGCATCGGTGAGTATCCCAATAGATGGGATCACATGTGCGCACACAACAACATCCATGCTTTTGAATACCTGTGCATGGGAAGCCTGTAAACTAGTGATGAGATGTGGGAGTTCTACATAGTTCTGGATCTAACTCCAAATGCGTGCCTTCAACTCAACTGCTCTGGGCTTCATCATCATGGGCAAGTGTAACGGGGCTCCCTCATATCTCATTGTCCATGTTTTCATGTAATCGACAACAACATGCAAGTTTGACAAGATGCATGCTTTCTTAGCACAACGCTGTTGCCAACCGTTGAGATGGAAAATTGCCTTATGCACGGTACCAATTCTAGAATACAACACCCGCGCGACTGTCTCAAGGGACGACACTTCATCCAGTATCACCTTCTTCAACTCTGCTCAGGCGGATGTTGTAACCATTTCTACTTCCTGCTTGGTCATCTGTAACTCCTTAGCCATTCGCTCATTCTCTGCTATCAAGAAGCGAACACTCGAGTTAGTGGCTTCAACATATGCTCTGGTAGCATTGACCAATGCTGTTGAAGTCTTGCACATGTCAGATATGATCACTCGTTCCTCAAATTATGCAGGAGATGTGTGGCCATCCAGAGTAGACACTCTGTGTGATTGCACAACTCTATGCTACAACTCATCGAATGATATGTTGTGCATCTCTTCCACCATATTGTCTGCAAGGATATCAATATCTCCTTGGTCGGTTGGGACCTGCTCTGCTTCTGGACCTGGTGAAGCCGGTGGATTGACCTCTTGGTGGTAAGGCATGAGGCCAATGTCTTGCTCTAACTCTAGTTTCTCCATCTCCGTATCCATCTACTCGAGTACTCGTTCAATCTTTTGAGCGAAGTCCTGCTCCTAAGACTGCTCACCCTGTATACTTTGTGATAACTGCTCAGATGAGTCTACTACCTGTATGGGCGCAATTTCATTAATCTGTGCATGTTGCGCCCCCTTTTGTATATGTCCATGATGTGCTTCCTTCTCCTATCTGCGAAGCTCCTATTCCTTCTGGAGATGCTCCTTCAACTCATGAAACTCCTTCATTGTCTCCTCCATACTCTACTTTTCTCTTTGCCTTTGCACAGTCCTCTTGTCACATTGTTTCCTCTTCGCCTCTATTGCCAAAGCTACTTTATATACAAGTGGGTATGCTCTAAAATTTTAGCATAGTTCTGCCTCTGCTCTTTCTACAATCTTTCTCTTGCCTTTTTTGTGCGCCAGTATGTTTATCTCTGATGCTACTATTGCTGGTGCTCTCTCAGATGCTGCTTCACTAACCATTCCACAGTGATGTTGCCTAGTTCATTGGGCTTCGAGAAGATGTGAAAATATCTCCATGGGTCTTCCTCAGCTGAATGACATGCCCCGTGGATCCATAGAAACTATACTCTTGCACAATGATCCTTCACAAAACAATGTGGGTCAGACGGATTGAAGTTTCGGGTGCCGAAAGCAAATTTCTTGAACTCTTCTGTATTAGGCATCTGCATGCTTGAGATTCCATATCTTGTACAACCCGATCTGCAACGGAAGAGTGGGACAAGGTGCCTTCTTCTTACAGTGCAACCTAGCTGATAGTCTTGCCAAGATGTGGTATGATACTTCGACTAGATTTTCCATGGGAAACTTCGACAAAACATGCAGAGGCTTCTCCATAGTGTACATCCGTATGAAGGTGCCAAACGGTGAGGCATACCAATTTGCTATGTTGATCAATGCCTCCATTGATGCGTTCAACATGCAAGGTGGATCCTTCTCAAATATCATCATGTACACTAGGGTGACAAAATTGTTTGAAAACTGTGTGATAACCCCTCAGAAGTTGCATTCGGAAAACAGTTTATAATAAGTGTTCACAGAGGTTTCCACTGGTGTCCATGCCCACTTCAAGCCCGGTAATAGATGTCGATCACAGATTGCATCCAAGATGTAAGCGGATAGGTAGATTTCTGCTTGCTAACATTTGGGTGGCTTCCGAGCTCTTGTTACCTGTTCCTTCAGCTTGTGAGCCAACATGTCGGACTAGTTGCATGCTTTGCCTTCACTGGTCAGTTGGTCCAACGCAATCACCACACTCTGCGGGAAGGTCTCCGTGCTCTCTTGGCCATACAAGAGACATGCAAATATGACCAAGTACTGATACGCCTTCTACAATATCTTCGTCTTGTAAATCTAATTGGGTGTCATCCTGAATTTGGCTAGCTCCTTCACCCAATTATTCAAGATATCCCTGGAGTTGGCATTGCTGCTAGGTAGGCTACAGGGTGTCTCCATGATGATCACTGGCTTCGACAAATGGTACATCTCCTGATAATATTGTGCCATGAAGATAGCATTCTATATCTTTCTGACACTACTTAAGACCATCGTCTCGAGATTAATGTGCGAGATGGTCTAATGTATCATGTCCGCGCATGGGAACGAGGGATACCTGCATGCAATCCGGTACAAGTTGTACTTGCGAATGTTCACATAGACTTGCCAATCTTCAAGATTTTCCCTAAATGTGCCTGAGAATGCATCGTTGACCTCCTGCCTTTTCAGCTTGATGTCTTTGTCTATGATCTGTTTAGTGTCTTCGTATATCAACAAACTCATAAACACTCGCTCAACTGTTTCTCCAATTGTGCTTCCGTCAATGTCATTTGAGGCTACTCTCTTGGAGGCCATTGATCTTGAACTGTTGAGAGACATATGAACACCTGCTATATCTGGAGACATGGCGACATGCATGGAAATATGTTAGTTAAAACCAAAGCAAACTTGAGGACTGACATGCAACATATCTGGGGAACTGCTGGCAAGGATTGCATAATTTTCATTGGGAGGTCGGGAGACTGATTGCCAGAAATGTGTAAAACTAAATCTAGACTGTTAGGAGGTTGGTTGACAGCTGGAATTGCAGAATGTGCAATCTAGACTGGCCTGCTGGGTACTGAGATTGTGCAATGCACAATTTGAGCTGGCAAGAATGTGGGCCTAGGGACTGCATTGCACAATTTTCTGGGCCATCAGACACTGCCTCTCAAAATTGCACAAAGCAAGATTGGAGGGCACTGATTGGCCAAATATGCACATTTTCTGCGAGGAAGGCACAACCCTCCTTCTCGAAATTGCACAATGATGCCCGAGGAAGGCAGAGTCTGGGCCAAGGTTGCCCAGACCCACCGATGGGAAATTGAAAGCATATGAAGATGTGAATGCATGGTGATACTGAGTGTAAGCAATAGTGAATGATCATTCATGAAAACAATGAATGCAAGATTCAGAAACTAGAAACATATGCATGTGTGTGAAACGAGTTGCTGAATCGACGACTGTTCGTGCAAAATAGTGTCATGCATGCGACAACAGTGAGATGCAAACGAAAACTAAAACGGTGCTTGTATAGGCTAACATGCATGCAAATGACAACAAGCGTTCATATAAATCAAGTAGACAACACTCACACAAGCCAAAACACAAAAAGAAACATAAATGATGCAAAGGAAAAGTAAAGCGGACTTACTCATAAATAGTTGAGCTAGATGTGCCGAAGACTCCTCGATGTGTTGTGGGATGTCAGAGATCCAAGATCAATGTGAAGAATGAGCTCTGACCGTGTTGAATAAACAAGTCTGAGGCTCATGATGGGCATGCCACAAATCTAGGAAAAAGTGACACTTGGAGGAAAGTTTTTAAAACGATATTTGCATGTAACCTCCAACTGCTAAAAATATCTCCCTAAAATCTAGGGATGCTTTTTTCATGTTTCTTTTTTCTATTTCAGGAAAAAACAACCCATTCATGCAAGTTAAGATGCTGGGTCCTGGGTGGAACCGGTCAACCTGAAGGCACATGCAATAGCTTGCTTGACTGAGGGATAATTTTGCACAATTTCTGGAAGGAGCTGGGTTGGCTGTCCTGAGGGATTTCACAATTCCTAGGAGGAGCAGCTGGTTGCTACCCATAATTGTGCAATTTCTGGGCTAATCTGCAATGTTGGGCCAGATTGAGCAATTTTCCTGAGAAAGATTGTTTGACTGAATAGCGCAATTTCTGGGCCCAACAGGCTGCCCAACAGATTTGTGCAATTTCTTGAGGGAAGGCTAGTTCCCCTCTAGAATTGTGTAATTTTCTGAGGGGGCTGCTTAGCCAGTAGCTAGTCCAAGTTTGAAGTTGAAGCCTACGAGGGGAGTGAAGCAAACTATCATGCATATGCTGGAAAGATATTGAAAAACCAATCAAGCCTATGTACTTGATAGTGCAATACATGCTGCTAAGGATGGTTGGTAGGGAGGCTCCAAAATGAAGCTAAGGCAAAATTTTAGAGGGTGGTTGTAGTCGCTACAACACTTGGCGACACACTCGTAGAACTCTAGCTCTTTAAATGGACCTTTTTCGTGAAAAGTAAGTCTAACACCTTTGGAAGTATTGTTCAGTACTCTGTTCATCTTGGTTTCCACAGTTGCTTGATTTTAAGGTGTAGCATCTGCCAGGCTCTTGGTTGGTCAACACACATTCCAAGCCAAGCCAACACAACTATTTCGATTGGGGATGAGGGGTATATTGGTGCACAAGCTTTATGGTCGTCAGATTTTTAGTTTCATCTCTGGTGTTGCTCCGCTGTCAGCATGTCTGGACAATACCCTGGCGGATTCACGCAGGAATACAAGTATTGCTCCGCTGCCAACGAGCTTGGTCAGTACCCTGGTGGAGTTACTTGCATCACCTCTCTACGTAGGAAGTCTTTCTCTTCTTTCGCCTTATTCATTTTTCATTTTTTGAATTCTTTTTAATTTTCATAACTGTGCATAACACTTATTCATTTCAGAGGCGGAAGAGGGATCCCAACTTATTGAGATCAAAAGAGGTTGTTCCTTTAGAGAAGTAGTTTATATATACCTTTGATGTGCTTTTTAAGGTTTTCCGCCTCACCTTACTCTACTTGACTGAGCTGAAAAGGATTAACCCAAACACAATCGACTCGAGTAGGTGACACTAGTTAGTGCACAAGCATTGTGTTTTCACCAAGGTTCACTTCGAACAATATGTATTTTACATCGACGTATCATGGACTGAATATAACAATTTCTTCATATAGAGGCATGATGACAGATAACGAAGTATTGATAACTGCAAAAGTCCTCTTGTACTTTACCTAGCTTGTTTCAAGAGTCCCACATGGTTCCATGCGAACTAACCTACAAACGTAAACAAGAAAACAAACAACAAAACAAAGCAAAAGAACAAGTGAATGCATAAGCAAAGCGAGTAAGCAAACAAGTGAGAAAGTAAACAAACAAACAAAGTAAGAAGCAAACAAGCATGCAAGCAAACAAACCAAAAGAAAACACTACTCCTAGTTCTATGCTAGCGGCGCATGGATCTGCTCATCTGAAGTGATACTTCCAATGAAGCCATCGGTGCATTGGTTGACCCATGTTGGTGAAGGCATGGTTCGTGAATAGCACAACTATGTGAACCACCAAACATGAAAGATATAACAATGAAGACAAACACACTCCGAGTTGGAATGCATCCACAGGATATACGTGAGTGGAAGCGCATGACATGCAATTTGTGGACTTACCATGATGTTGTGTGACACTACGTGCAAATGTTAAGCATACACATACTCTTGACTGTGACATGCAAGCAAACGAAAGAAACAAAGACAACTTGCATCGTGCCCCTGTGCTTTCTATGTAAGATTCCTCCAATGCATGAGCGATGGGATCATGTAGTTCGAGTGGAGGAAGCATAACCTGTGTGTGATATTGATCTTCAATGCATACAAATGAGTGATGAGGAGCCTCGGGTGTTTCAACAATTTCTTAATCGGAAGTGAAACCAACCTCAAGACAACAAGGGCCTAACATAACCATCAGCTCGGGCTGAAGTGCCTCGATAGTCTAGGGTGTTTTGACTTCGTCAACAGATAGATCATCATAAACAGGTGGCTTCGAAAAATCAATTGCGATAGAATCATCATCGTGGTCGAAAACGGGGGTAAACAGATCACGACAACTATGATCAACAAAATCAATGAGTTCATTGACATCCTCATGATCTGATGAATCAAATAGAGGGGTAGATGAGAAGCTGAAAAATCCACCCTTTGTGTTCCTGAAAAAGGTAGATGAAAAATTGATTGGATTTTCAATGAATGATTTGTCCCCTTCGTTGTCTGATGATGGACTGACATCCGGTGTGTTCTATGAATGATCAACAATGGGTGCATTCATAGATGGAGATACACATGTGAAATCGAGGATGGAAGAATCCCCAAAGATATCAGAAAGAATACAGGAGGCTCTGATAGAAGGGAGTCATCCTGCGCCGAGTGTTGATGCTCAAGCTCCCAGTCATAATCCTCATGAATGACAATGTTGATCCAGGTGGATATTGGTGGCCACCTGCCAAGTCCACTTGGACCCCCACCATTGTTTCTTTCATCTTTTCAGTTTCTTTAGTTGTAGCATAGTTTACTATTTTTAGCAATTTTTTGGGTCCTAAACTTCCAGAGCCGTTTTGAGGCCCTAAACGGTGTTTTTTTGGAAAACTGGGAGCAACATCGGTGCACGGACTAATGTTTCTCTTCCCAAAGTTGTAGTTCTTAGATAGATCTTTCTAATGAGATATTATGCGCGTCAAATGGAGATTGTATGCCAAAGTTACTACCCTGGGAAGTTGATGTACCAATTTACCCAAATGGGGCCCACAGTTTGGCGTTTCATCTTCTAGGGTTAGGTTTTTGGATGTTTATGGTTTTCCATTGTTTCTCAACAATAAAATAGGCCTTCGAGCCCTCATTGTAACATAGTTCAGAGGCATGTAGCCGCCACATCTCTTCTCAGAGATAAGCTACCATCGCCCTAGCTGGTTTATTTCCATTGTTGTTTGTAAGCATATTTCAGTATTTTACATTAATGAAATGAAATATTATTTCCACTGCATCTTTGTGTTTATGGCTATCTCTGTAGTTTGTTGCGTTCCTATTTAAATCCGGATCAAATGTGGGTGGGTTGTGCAACACCAACTCTGTCGATAGCTTGATCCTTGTTCACAATAGGTGTAGAGTTAGGAATGGAAGAATACAAGGCAGTGCAATCCGGAGGATCAACATAACATGAAGACAAAGGTTGAGGTAAAATAGACATGTGACAAACCATGGGCTTCACAACAAAATTTACGCGAAAAATGAGAGAAGTGACGTTGGGAGGATCTGACAGTTGAACGGATGTGTGTGCATGTTCTCCCACATCACTCTGAAGTGGTGGAGCTGTTTGATGAGGGGATGGCGGATAATCATTTGTGACAGTGACAATGTCCATCTGTGATTGCGTAGCTCCATCACCAAAGTCTTCTAAGTGGGACTTGGGATAAAATTTCTTTTAGGATTAACGTATTTGGCAAGACAACACTCAACTCTGTCCATGAGATACTGGAATTTCATCTGACTTTTCGGAGCTTGAAACTGCAACACACGGAAGCGGTCCCAAAATTCCATAGGCGATTCATGTGGGGCCTTCTGTTGTTGTAACATTTTTTGGTCAAGAGGTTCTGGATCAAAATGATGGAAAGTAGATTCAACGAGATCACATAACTGCTCAAGTGAGTGGACTCTGCCGGGAGGCAAACTCTAGCACCACCATAGTGGGGATTTGTGAAGTGTGTATGAAAGTAGCAGGCTAGTATCTTCATCAAAGCATTCATCTACATTGTCAAGCATTGCAAAGAATTCTTGTAAGTTCATAGACCAGGCCACTTCGCCTTCACCATCATACGTGAATTCGAACAAGAGATCAAAAAAATCCCTCGTGATGTCCAGAGGTTCGGCATGTGAAAAACATCATGGAGGGGTGAGTGCGACAATATCCATGATATATGTGTGAAGGTTAAAAATAGGATGAGAGGACACAACTTGTCATCTAGCCCTCCTTCCAGTGCCAGAATGACAGTGCTGGACCTGCCAACATGTCAGGGGATCTCCTTGGGAATTCCCATCTAGACCTCAGACCGTTTGGTGTAGGAGTCCCAGTAGTGGGTCGTATGGCATCGACTTGACTACGGTTGCACGCAGAGGCAAGTAATATATCCTTGTTGGTAGCAAGGGTGTGACATATGCAGCAAGCCAAGGAAGGTGCATGAACGGTTCTAACACACGGAAAGTGGGGTGAGTGCGCCCCTTGGAAACCTGTGAAAGCATGCGCTTGGAAGGGAACACACGAGCAAAGATGCATCACAAACTAGAAAGAAAGTAAGCTAACAATCCAAAGTGATGGTTAAACCAACAACACATTTTAGTAAAATTCATACATACGTATACATAAAGAGTCCATACATGCATGCGTAAGAAAACAATACATATATCATTAGAGTAAACAAGTTAGTTGAGGTACAATAACAACAAATGCATGAAACGTGCTAGCTCTGTTATATCAAGAAGTGAAAGTTCCAATCATATAGTACAACCATGTTCAACCACTAGTCGCGATAGTGGAACGTTACAGTCACTTCTGCCTACTCCTCCAAAGAGTTGTACTAGCTCTGCACTGTGGAGAAGCTAAGGCTCATTACAATACTCTCCAAGATTTCTCTAAGATACTCCTATCGAAAGCTTAGCTGACCAAAATCCTATAGAATGAGTTATGAGGTACTATATATAGAAAAGGGTGAGGTGACCCTTGACCTTCCCCTTTATGACTATTCATCTAACCTCATGACTCTTCAACTACTCTATGACTGTTACATTCAGCCATCAACACTTGAACTTCTACTTGACAAGATGTTACATACAAGTTGCATATGTACCCATGTGAGACAAAATAGGCTTGAGAAATCCATGCAATACATCACTATGACTTAGACAACTGTGGGAAGACCAACCAACTCTTCGACATCCTCATGATGGTCGACAATGGCGAATTGATGCCAAGCTCAGTAGTTCACGATGGTGTCCATATACTATGTGGTGACATATTTTTTGAAATGAACTCTTGCCTCTGTTGCATTTGGGTACACTTCTTTGACTCCTTTGTCTAACTCGTTTGATAACATGTGCATCAATGTCTTGAGTGTGGCCGGACCAATGACATACTGATGCATAGTGTTTGCACTGATCACCAAGTATGCGTTGGTGGCTATGCACATCAACTTGTCAAAGTACGAGTCTAGCTCTAGTTGGACTTGTGCCTTTGTATTTTCCTCAGTGAGTGTCCCAATAGATGGATCGCATGTACGCGCACAAAAACATCCATGATTTTGAATACCCATGCATGGGAAGCCTGCAAACTAGTGATGAGCTGCGGGAGTTCTTCATAGTTCTGGATCTGACTTCAGATGTGTGCCATCAACTCAACCACTTTAGGCTTCATCATCTTGGGCAAGTGTAACGGGGCTCCCTTGTATCTCATTGTCCATGTTTGCATGTAATCGACAACAACATGCAAGTTTGACAAGATACTGTCTCTCCTAGCACAACGTTGCTACCAACTGCTGAGATGGATAACTGCCTTATGCATCGTACCAAATCTGGAATACAACGCCTGCGTGAATGTCTCAAGGGATGATACTTCATCCAGTATCACCTTATTCAACTCTGCTTGGGTGGATGTTGTAACCAATCCTCCTCCTGCTTGGCCTTCTGTAACTCCTTAGCCATTCGCTCGTTCTCTGCTATTAAGAAGTGAACACTCGAGCTAGTGGCTTCAATATATGCTCTGATAGCATCGACCAATGTTGCGGGATGCTTACGCACGTCAGATATGATTAGTCATTCCTCAAACTGCACAGGAGATGTGTATTCATCCAGAGTAGACACTCTGCGCGATTGCACAAATCTATGTTATGACTCATCAAATTATATGTTGTGCATCTCTTCTTTCGGATAAGGATCTCAATATATCCTTGGTCGCTTGGGACCTACTCTTCTTCTGGATTCAATGAAGCTTGTGGATCAACCTCTTGGTGGTAAGGCATGAGGTCAATGTCTCACTCTAATTCTGGTTGCTCAATATTTGTATCCATCTGCGAGAGTACTCGTTCAATCTCTTGAGCAAAGTCCCGCTCCTCCGACTACTCACCCTGTCTACTTTGCACAAGCTGCTCAGATGAGTCTACTACCTATATGGGCACAATTTCATTAATTTGTGCATGTTGTGCCCCCTATTGTATATGTCCTTGCTGCACTTCCTTATCATGTTTATGCAGCTCTTGTTGCTTCTAGAGTTTCTCCTTCAACTCATGCAACTCCTTCATTGTTTCCTCCATCCTCTATTTTTCTCTTTGCCTTTGCGCAATCCTCTTGTCGCGCTATTGCCTCTTCGCCTCTATTGCCAAAGTTGCTTTCTGCACAAGTGGTTCTGCTCTGAACTTGCAACTTTGTTTTGCCTCTGCATTGTCGACAATATTTCTCTTTCCTTTGTCGCGTGCCAGTATGTTTACCTCTACTGCTACTGCTGCTGGTGCTCTCCTGGATGCTGCTTTGCTAACCATTCCACAATGATGCCGACCAGTTCATTGGGCTTGGAGAAGTTGTGACAATATCTCCATGGGTCTTCCTCAGCCCAATGACATGCCCCGTGGATCCACTGAAACTGTACTCTCGTGTAGTGATCCTTCACAAAACAATGCGGGTCATACAGATTGAAGCTTTGGGTGCTGAAAGTAAATTTCTTAAACACTTCTATTTTGGCATCCGCATGCTTGTGATTTTGTATCTCATACAACCCAATCTGCAATGGAAGAGTGGGCCAAGGTGCCTTCTTCTTCCGGTGTAGCCTCGCTGAGAGTCCTGCCGAGATGTGGTACAATACTTCTTGCATGACTTCTGTGCAAAGGCTTCTCTGCATTGTACATCCGTATGAAGGTGCCAAATGGTGAGGCATACCAATCCACTATGTCGATCAGTGCCTCCATTGTTGCCTTCGACATGCAAGGTGGATCTTGCTCAAATATCATCTTGTACACCAGGGTGAGAAAATGGTCTGACAACTGTGTGATGACCCCTTGGAAGCTGCATTCAGAAAACAATTTGCAATAAGTGTTCATAGAGGTTTCTGTTGGTGTCCATGCCTACTTCAAGCCCGAGAACTGTTTTTGGGCACAGATTGCATCCAAGATTTAAGAGGACATGTATATTTATGCTTTTTGACCTTTGGGCAACTGCCGAGCTCCTGTTAATTGTTTCTTCAACCTGTGAGCCAACATGTCGGACCAGTTGCATGTGTTGCCTTCACTAGCTAGTTGGTCGAACGCGATCACCCAACTCTGCAAGAAGGTATCCGTGCTCTCTTGGCCATACAAGCGATATGAAAAGATGACCAAATACTGATACACCTTCCGCAGTATCTTCGTCTTGTAAATATGGTTGGGTGTCATCCTAAATTTTGCTGGCTCCACCTAGTTCTTCAAGATATCCCTGGAGTTGGCATTACTACTGGGTATGATGAAGGGTGTCTCCATTATGATTACTAGCTTCGGGAAATGGCACATCTGCTAATAATCTTGTGCCCTAAAGGTAGAAATCTCTGTTCTGCTAAAACTTCTTAAAATCGTCACGAGATCAGTGTGCGAGATGATCCAATGTATCATGTTCGTGCATGGGAACACAAGATACCTGCATGCAATCTAGTCCAAGCCGGACTAGTGACCGTTCACATAGACTTGGAGGTCTTTGAGATCTTCCCAAAATGTGCCTGAGAATGCATCATTGACCTCCTACCATTTCAGCTTGATGTCTTTGTCTACAATTAGCTTAGTGTCTTCGTATATCGGTAAACTCATAAACACTTGCTTAACTGCATCTCCAACTGCGCTTCCGTCGGTGTCCTTTTACCCTCCTCTCTTGGAGGCCATTGATCCTGAACTGCTGAGAGATGGATGAACACATTCTATATCTAGAGACATGGAGACAGGCATGGCAAGAAATCTGTCATTTAAAACCAAAGCAAACTTGAGGACTGACAAGCAACATACCCGGGGAACTACTAGCAAGGATTGCACAATTTTCATTGGGAGGCCAAGAGACTGACTGCTAGAACTATGCAGAAGACAGTTCAGACTGTTGGGAGGTTGGTTGACTGTTGGAATTGCGCAATGTGCAATCCAGACTAGCCTGTTGGGTACTAAGATTGTGCAATGCGCAATTTCAGCTGGCAAGTGATGCAGACCCAGGGATTACGTAGCGCAATTTTATGGGCCAACAGACACTGCCTCTCAGAATTGCTCAAAGCAAGATTGGAGGGCACTGACTAGCCATATATGCAAATTTTCTGGGAGGAAGGCAGAGCCTTCCCTCTCAGAATCACGCAATGATGTCCGGGCAAGGCAGAGTCCGGGCCAAGGTTGTTGAGACCCATCGACGGGCAACTAAAAGCATATGAAGATGTGTATGCATGGCGATACTGAGTGTATTCAGGAGTGAATGATCATGCATGCAAACAACAAATGTAAGATTTAGAAAACATAACCATATGCATGTGTGTGGAACGAGTCTCCAAATCGGCGACCATTCGTGCAAAACAGTGTCATGCATGCGACAACAGTGAGATGTAAACAAAAACTAAAATGGTGCTTGTATAGGCTAACATGCATGCAAACAACATCAAGCATTCATAGAAATCATGCAGAAAACACTCACACAAGCCAGAACACAAAAAGCAACAAAAGTGCTGCAAAAGACATGTAAAGCAAACTTACCTGGAAATAGCTGAGTTGGATGTGCCGAAGACTCCTAGATGTGCTGTGGGATGTCAGAGCTCCAAGATTGATGTGAATAATGAGATCTGAAGCATCGAATAAATAAGTTTGAGGTGCATGATGTGCATGCCATAAATCTAGAGAAAAGCAAAACTTGGAGGAAAGTTTCTAAAACGATCTTTGCATGTAACCTCCAGCTGCTAAAAATAACTCCCTAAAATCTAGAGATGCTTTTTGCATGTTTCTTTTTGTTGTTTTGGGAAAAAGAAGCCCATGCATGCAAGTCAAGTTGTTGGTTCCCGGGATGAACTGGTCAACCTAAAGGAACATGCAACAACCTGCTTGACTAAGGGAAAATTTTGCGCAATTTCTGGGAGGATCTAGGTTGCCTGTCCAAAGGGATTGTACAATTTCTGGGAGGAGCAATAGACTGCTGCCCATAATTGTGCAATTTCTGGGCTGAGCTGCACTGTTGGGCTAGATTGCGTAATTTTCCTGAGGAAGGTTATTTGACTGAATTGCACAATTTCTAGGTCGAGCAGGCTGCCCAACAAATTTGCGTAATTTCTAGAGGGAAGGTTGGTTCCCCTCCAGAATTGCACAATTTTATGAGGGAGCTGCTCAGCCAGCAACTGGCCCTAGT
This sequence comes from Pinus taeda, assembly GCA_000404065.3. Classification (NCBI taxonomy): domain Eukaryota; kingdom Viridiplantae; phylum Streptophyta; class Pinopsida; order Pinales; family Pinaceae; genus Pinus; species Pinus taeda. The sequence continues at coordinate 77,252 of APFE030486013.1, forward strand.
CCGGAGTAGCATGCTGTGAGGGGAGTGAAGCAAACTATCATGCATAGGCTGGAAAGCTGCTAAAAAACCAATGAATCCTATGTAATTGACAGTGCAAGACATGTTGCTAAGGATGGTTGGTAGGGAGGCTTTAAAACGAAGCTAAGGAAACATTTTGGAGGGTAGTTGTAGCCACTACAACAAAACCCTAGAAGCATGAAGAACATGCTTTTACTTAGAATACCATCAATAAGAAGCATGAAACCCATGCTTTATTAATAATAACTTTTTATTTTCTTCTTTTCTTCGTTACATATGATACATATTGAAATGAGTACACCAATAATTATGAATACAAGAACTAGTTACATTTTCAACACATCCTTGGGTACGCCCCCCATCCTTGGGTCTGCCCAACTATTATTGGGTTTGCATAAAAAATAATAATTCCCAGGGCACAGCTCCAAACCTCGTATAGGGAGCTACCACCTCCGTACAACCCCGTCAACAAGGAGGGGTTGTTCTACTCCCCATGCCTGAGGCTAGTCATGCAAATAATATAACACACACCCAACACCCCTATCAGTAACATTAGTCCTTGTCATCTTCCTCGCTAAAAGAAGGGATATATGTGTGCTATATATAATAGAATAAATTCTATTTAGGACAAGCTAGCTTGATGGGGCAAGGGATGCCTAGTACCTCTATTGTGAATGGACACTGCAAGATTTAAGTCGCGATGTTCCAAAATTGGAACCAAGTGGTGTAGTATTATTGACTTTAAGTCCTTATTCTGTATTCTTGCCCTTATATTTCTTTGTTCATTTACCATTTTGTAGGAATATTAGACTAAAGAAACTTGAATTCATGTATTTTGCAGAAAATGTTGGTTTATGATCCCTCTAAAATGTTGGTTTGAGAACACAAATTTCTATTTATATAGTTTTACTATATCTACAAGAATGAAGTTACATTATAAAATTGTAATAGATGCAACCAATGATTCACTCCATCTTGATTATTCCTAATAAAAATAAATAACATAAAAATTAGGGAGGCCCTTGAGATTATAAAACATCCACAGAATCTCAACTGGGACAATGGTATCGAGATCAGTGGAAGTTGTCTTCTCTTAATCAGAGAGATTAGGACCACCAATACATCTTAGGTATAGCATCTCAGGTATCTGTTTCCTCTCCTATCCTTGAAAATTAACCTCTAATCTTATATTAATAATAATA
>APFE030486013.1:78732-122128 GCA_000404065.3 Pinus taeda
GATCTTCATATCATCTTTAAAACAAATTATCTTTTAACTATTTATCCTCTCATTTAAGTTCTTCTACTATCATCATTTAAAAAATGTTCTAATGATGAATCCCTGTTGGGATTTGAAACGTTGACAAAATATGGTTATTACTGTGGATACTCTAAAATTAAACTCAAAAGAAATGAACCACAAATGTCTTAAATCCAGAACATAAAATTATTTTAGATCCACATTATTTTTTTGTTTGTAAACTTGGCAGTTCCTCTATTTATATTCCATTTTCAAAAATTTTAACAACCATTTTCTCCAGGTGGTTTACTTGCCCAAAAGAAACCAGATAACCACCTGTTAGCTTTAAACCCTGTCCAAAATTTAAATAGGTTTATTGCTATCCATCTAGCATCACTGTTTTGACTGTCAATACTACTGTTCCTAGAAAGCAAATTAAACATGTAAATGCATTTCATCAAAAGAGGCCATTTTTTGATATTAAACTAGTTCACTGCTTCAATCCTCATCCGAGGATATTATCGGGGCTGGTGCCTGGCACTAGATCCTGGAATCTCGCTATGCTGCTCAATTCTCCACTTCAGGTCTTTCCAAGTCTGTTCAATTCTACCTAGGGCCTGGTTATTTCTGTAGGTCTTTATCTAAATTGTAGCTATCTCCCTGAGTAGTTCTGCCCTGACTGGGTCCTTTTCCTTGTTCTTGTCCTGTGCCTCTGCTTCTTCTCCCACAGTTTATTCTGGATGTAGGGTCATGGCCCATGCCACCACATTCTTCATTACCCAGTACTGTTTTATGGTTTGTCTGAATAGGGAATGCCTCTCATGAGTGTTCTCGAGGTTCGACACCATGCTTTCCCACTCTTCCACGGGGATGTCTCGGTGCTTGATATTGTCGTTCAGTTCCCTCTCCCAACTCACAATTTGGGCTCTAATGTCTGAGAGATTCCTTGCCATGTAGGCGTCGATGATTGTCTTCATATATTCACTGCCTGGTTTCCTACCTCTTTTCCTGGTCGGCCCACTTGTTCCTTCTTTCGTCTTGCCTACTCTCTTTCCTCTCCTGGGGGCCATTGTTGAGCCCCAACCTTGCATCTTTCCTACACATTTTTCTAGCTTCTTTCCATTCACCTGAGCCTCCTAAGCCATCAATATCATTGCATATTAGTTATAAAAGAGCAATTAAAGTGGTTTCTTGACTATGTCTTTGTGTTGTTGTTTGAACTAGATTTTTGCTTATGAGCTGCGAAATCTTGTCACTTTCCGCAGCTGGTTCAACTTTCCGCAGCTGTTTTTGTTAAAGTCTATATTGCAGGTGTCTTCAGGCAAATCGAGCCACATGGGCAAGTTGGAAATGACATGGACATGGACCGAGTCCTATTGGCTCAGTCGAATTCATCAGAAGAGGCCATAGTCAACAGTGGTCAATAGAAGAATCCTACAGTAACAGGACTTTGTTTCCAGGCACGTGAAAGATTTTCGTGGCTGTTTCTAGACTTCTGGAGGCACGCTAACACTTGTAGGCTGCCCACGATGTAAATCGAACAAGCCGCTTTCATTAGATTGCATCATATCGGCAGCCATGATGCTAGATCCATGGACGTTGTCATTCACGTGTCCTCTGCCAGCGCAGTTTTTAGGAAATCAGCTATGTAGCCTTCTGTTATAAATAATGCGTCTCCATATGCACCATAGTTAGTCTTTTTGAATGTATTGTTCACTGTTAACGAGCCCACTGTGCTGTGACATTGTTTCGTCGTTATGACTGCATTCTGAATATATGAGAAGACTCTGTTTCTGAGCATAATTCGTGGTTGATCGTTGTTGCCCGAGGTTGTGCAGAGGGACCTTGCACACGCTGAGGTTTTGTTTATTGCTGTATAGTTCCATGCTATGTTTTTACGTTCATTATGCCATAGTTATTCACTTGTATATATTGCATTTCTTATGGTACTAACGTTTTATTTTTGTCCATAATTTTACATGCTGCTGTTAACGTTGATCAGTGTATTTGTTCCAGATTACAGTAGGCAGCACGGGAATTTGCACATAGTTTTACAATGACTAATGACATGGAATCAGTTTTATCTTTCTGCTGACTTACATTTCTTAGTTTTTAATTCCAGCTCTGTTTTGTTTATTTTAGTTCTGTTCATTGGCTTTATTAGTTGGCTTAGATATTAAATTGCTCATGTCATTATCAGTTACCTCCGAAAGCCATAGCGAGACTAATGGTGAGGGATTGAAGTATGAGTGTGTAATTTGATATTAGTTTACTTTTCTGCAAATTAGATATCAGATTACTCAAGTTGTTTATGACTACCTTCGAAAGCCATAGCGAGACTAACTGGCGAGGGGTCAGAATATGAGTTGATGTAATTTGATTTTACCTTTACTTGCAATTTTTGGATTTCTTTGAGTACAGTTTCTTTTGTATTTAGACAGCAGCAGGGATAATGGTTTCATGATCAATAGTTCACTGTTTATTTGACTAGTATAGTGGCACATTTTCATTTTCTTTTAGGAATTAATTTTATCATTGCATGTTTTAAACCCCTTTTGAAGTTTAAAGTTTTGGAAATAATTATAAAGGACATCATTGTCTTGAACATTTATATCCATACCTGCCTTTTAGAATTTCCATCTCACATTAGGAAATCAACAAAGATAAACCCAAAAACAAAATAAAAAAACCAAAAACGACAAAAAGTAAGAGATAGGTTATCTTGCACATATAGTGCGCCACACTTCAACAGTTTACGACCCCTAGATTGATAATTAATATAGCAATTTAGGACACTCTAAATTGACCAAACAACCATTTTTCTCCCTACCTGGCTGTAACTATCTTCTTCCTGGTGTTCTATGTTCTATTCACTGTACTTTCCCTGGTATGTTAATATGCCTATGACAAAATTGATGCATTTATCAGAGTTATATTATTGAATCAAAGCAATTTCACAATTTCTCATTTTCTTTCCCTTTCCTGTATTTGCTACCTTCGGGTTTTTGGTCAGATTGGGTTTAGGGCCGGTCCTTTTTTCGTTCAAGGTTTGGTATTTTCTTGGGTTTCTTCCCTTTTTCCTCCCCTGGCAACAATCTGTGCCCTGCCTTTCCATTTTAGTCAACCTTGTGGGTTCCTCCCCGGATGAGGTTAGTTTTTGTTTCCACCTTTCCTAGGGTCTCCCTGTCTTGTCAACAGGTTTTCTGGAATTTTCTCTCCTTCCCTCCCCCCTAGGTTGCATGATTTCCTGGTTCCCTCTAATCCTTAGGTTTTTTCCCTCCCAGGTTTCTTCCCTTTTGTCTATTGGCTCGCTCCCATCAATTCCTACAGGCCTGACTAGGGCCATGTTCTTTCGGGGAATACTATAGGTTTTTTTCCCAGGATGGCCCTCTCCCTTCCTGGGTGCAAGACCCTCCCACCCAATCTCCCTACCCTAGAAATTCAGATGCTCTACGAAATTGGTTTTTCCCTTATCCCGGGAAGTTCTGTTATCCCTTTTTACAGTATTATACATGTTCCAACTCAGTCTTCCTATTTTCCTACTAAAAATACTTTTGAGTCTAGCAAGAATGTGGAGTGAAAGGACTACATACCACATTGCAGATCTATTGCCTCTTCCTTCTGCCGCCTGCATCTTCACTCTTTTTCCACCTTCCTTCTCGCTAGCTTTCCTCATCTTCATCTGCATGAAATTTGCTATATTCTTATTTTTGTTAAGTTTTATTCCTCTCTCCCTCTGGTCCCTTGCCTTTACTGCCACCTGTCTAGCTTTCTTACCACCACGGATCCCTTCACCCTCATCTCGGGACATTGCCCTTCTGTCCTTTCTGCCTTCGCTTCTCATTAATCCACACTTTCTCCTGGTTGCTCTTGCTGTGTTACTACTATCCCTGTTCAGCCACTTAGTATCATTCTTCTACCCGCCCTCCTACTCTCTACCCTACGCTCCTCTCTGTCGTTCTCATCCGTCCCCGCCCTCGTACTCTCGAGAGTTGTACCTCTTCTACCCTGCTTCGTCACCTACCAGACTACCTGTCTACTCAATTCATTCTCTGCATCTGTCCTTTCCCCCACCTGTCCTCTTCCTTCCCCTTCCCGGTCGTGCCTCCCCGGTCTCTCTAGATTTTCTATGATGTTCCTAGATCTGGAGTTCCTCTCTTCTTCTTTGTCTTTTTCGAGGAGTTGCATTAAGTTTGCCACCTCCTCTGTCTGAATTAGCTTGGCTTCACTTGCATCCAGAGTTCTTCCACCATTCTTGCAACCCCAATTTGCCAGACTGTCTACTGGTTCATTGCCCTTCCTTCTCACATGGGTGGGAAGGATGTAGGCTATCTGTCTTAAGAGTTTACTTATCTCCTTCACCAACTAGGCGATTCTCCAGCTACGGCTGATTTTTTCCACTGGTGTTCCTTGCTATAGTTGTTTGACTATATCCACTACTAGTTTTGCATCTCCTTCTACCTATAGCTTTTGGTATTCCTCCCTTATGGAAATTTCTAGCCCTCTTTTCAGTGCATGAAGCTCTGCTTCATTGTTTGTTGCATTGCCGCAGTCCATCACGCAGATGCTGAGCGTCGTTCCCCTGTCGTCTCTGAATACTCCACCAGTCCCTGCCTCTCCTAGGTTTCCTTTCACTGCCCTATCGAAATTCAACTTGATGAACCCTTGTTGAGGATTTCTGTAGTGATTGACCTCTTCCATCTCATTGTTTGGTGTTTCCTTGCTATCTTGTTCGTCATACTAGGCTTTAGTTGCAGGCATGTCATTATTCTTGTCTCTGTTTTGTCAGTTTTCCAATCCTCCTCGTACCACCTCTTTGTGAGAATGGTCTCTCTTATATTCTGGATGATTTGTTCCATATCTCGTTATTTGCTCTACCATCCTCCTTGAAAATCAAGCGGTTCCAATTTTTCCAGATGTTCCATAGAACGAATCCTATTGAGAGTTTCCAAGCCCTGTTCAGGATTGTATTCTGGTAAGGTTTGTTCCTCCAATTATCTATTGTTATTTTCATGTTGTTTATGTCTCTATCACTGATTTAAAAAAGTTGTTGATGTTGTCTCCACAGGTTGTCACTGACTTTGCAAGCGTTGGTTAAATGCTCCATGGTTTCTTCCTGTTCTCGGCAGAGGGCGCATCGCGATGGGCCTTGCGTTCCTTTTTTCCTCAGCTGGTCCCATGATAGTGCTCTCCTGTGGCTCAAGATCCAGGTAAATAATGCTACCTTCGGCCATGCTTTTGTTTTCCATATGCTTTCCCATTTTTTTGTTTCTGGGTGTTTGTTGTATCTTGCTTTCAGATGGTATCCTTTTGCTATTGTCAGCATACCTTTGATTCTATTTCCCCATCTTAGAGTGTCCATCCCTTCTTTGACCACTACTTTCCTTGCTGCCATTTCCTTTTCATATATTTCCCAATGAGCTGTTATAGGTGCTTTTCGCCAGTTTTCCTTATGTTTCCACTTTATCCAATATCCATTCGACTTCGGGCTCCAGTAGTTTCGTACTGTATCGCCCTCAGTTTGGATAGTGAACTAGTGGATCTCTTAGAGTTGAGGCTGTTTGTTGAGTTTTTCTCTCTGTTGCCATGCCTCTTCCTATAAATTTGCTTTATCCCCTTCTCTTACTTCCCTAAAGCTATGCTCCCTGATCAATTCCCTATTGGCTCTTGCCAAGTTCCAGATTGTAGAGCCTTTCTTCTGGGTTTGGCTTCTCAACTTTCCTTCTGGAGACTTGGGCATCTCGTATTTTCTCTCCCATAGTTTTTTCCACAAGTCGTCCCCTCCTTGTGTCCATTGCCACCAAAAATTTGCCCCCATTACCTGGTTTAGGATGTATGGGTCTCTTAGGCCTGGTCCTCCTTCTTTTAAGGATTTACTTAGCCAACTCTAGGATAGAAGCACCCATTTTTTTTATCTCACTCGACCCTTGCCATAGGAATTTTTTAAAGATATCTACCATTTTTTGGTAGATTGTTTTAGGTGTGGCTTGGCTGGTCAATTGATAGATTGGTATGGATTGGAGCACTGCTTTTAGCAGGATTATGCAGCTCGGGATGTTCAGCCGCCTGAATGTCTAGTTTTGCATTCTCCTTTGAATCTTACCCATCAGGGTACCCCAATTAGCAACTCTGTTTTGCTTGTCATTTAACAGGATGCCTAAGTAATTTGTAGGGAATTTCCCGACTCTGAATCCCATGGTTCTTGCCAGGAAGGCTTGGGTATTGTTGTGGCCACCAACAACCCCCCTCCTTTTTTAGTATTAGCAATAACATAAAACAAGTGGGGACCCTTAGTAAAAAATTCATTTTTTTTTTTTTGTATTATACTCCTTAAAAATATATCGCATCGCGAGAAGAGAGTAGAACATTTCTTTATGAGCACAATAAAAACTGCGAAAAAGCGACGCAAAATTCATCGCATCGCATACATTAAGAAACACCCATAAATGAAGATCTTAAGAAATCTCTGATGGCCGATATGCGACATCGCATGTCGCAACATCGCATAAACAACACACAATCGTTTAATACAATCTGCGATCTTGCGATAAACGCGATGCTACGATGCTACAATCTGCGATCTGCGATATCACAATCTTAACAAAATGCGATAACGCGATAACGCAATGCAAGTTGCAGAAATCGCCCATCGCAAATTTTCCTTGGCTCAACATTCAAGAAAAGCTGTCAGTAAACCAAAAAATTGGATGCGCACCTTAAAGAAAATTAATGAATGTAAGCCAAAGTGTTAATGAAGGACAGTTTTGTGTTTGGCGAAGAGTCAGTTCACAATGGGTGGCATTATTTTATACATTCATAGAGCTTAGAGCTTTCGCGTCAATATTTATTGTCATTACTCTTTTCCTTTGCGTGAACTGCAGGAATGAAAAACAGGAAACATCCAAAGAAAAAGGGAAAGCGTCAATGCTCGGAGACAGAGAAGAGATGCCCTCATAAACGGATACCGCATGCAATGGAATCGCAGATTCCAGAGCATTTTTGAACAGATGCTGACATCAGTAGCCGACTCAACACTCAGGGTCAAAAGCTCACAACAGCAGCATGTTCACAAAAAATCCTGAAGCTTATACCCGGTAAAGGAAAAGGCGCTAAAGGCGAAAAACGCACCAGAAAGGCCCGGATCAAAGAATTGAGGCAGTTTTTGATGCGCTAAGAAAATTGTTCAGAAAGCAAGGTCCCTAACTTGCTTAGTCATTCGCAAGTCCGGAAATCAAGACAGTTAAGGCAGAAGCAATTTGAGTGAAATTTTGGTCATTACCAAGTATATACGCAGTTAATTCACCCAGCCAGAGGATGATTCCCAAAAATATCTTCTAGTTTACTAAAAGATGGTGCCAGCGCTTGCCATTTCTATTTGCTTAACTCAAACAAAAGCGGAAGGCAACCAACCGACTCTTCCCAGGCAAATGTTGAATGCTTGCAACATTAAGGAGCAAAAGCAGAAATAGTTAGGAATTAGAGATTCGTTTTTTTAGAAATAAGTTTGCTTAGAAAAAGGGCGGTCATTTAAACCGTATCCTAAATTTATGTAACTAAGTTATTTAGTTAGCAGTATTTAAGCCCTTCTCATGCATTTAGAGAAGGGTCCAGAAATTTGTCAAAAACTTGTCCTCAGAACATGCACTTTTGCACCCTTAGAGGAGGTTTTGATGAATGAACGGATCAAGATTTATTGATGTTTGCATTTGATATCTGTTACTGATGTTGCACTTCTGTACTCTTAGTAGATATTAGAACAAGGAGAGATAAATCATTGTTGCTTGAAGCTTATGAGAGGACTATCTAAATGGTATTCTTTTTAATCTCTTGACTATTCTCGCTTAAATTCTTAAGCATATTAGTTTTTTAGTTGTTTATATATTTAATTAACATGAAATGGGTTTGTGTTAAACCATTTGGCATACTTTTGGGTACGAATGGATGCATTTATTTATTGTTTAATGGTGAAATAACTGTATTATGCAATATGTTGTTCACAACTGTTTTGCTCTAAACTTTTATGCACAAAGTGTTCTATCTTAATTGATTTCCATTCTTATAATATCGCTGAATTGTGCATCTTTATTACCAGGTGTATTTATTTTGAAATCTCTTTAGATCGGAATTAATAAAAAGAAATTGATTTCCTGGTTATGCATAAATTAAGATGTGCTGCTGAATTTCATTGGGATTACAAATAGGCATAGAGTTATGATTAAAGTAGTTTAGATAGGAACTTTTAGATCAACAACATCCAATTCTGCACACACACACACCCTTAGATTGGGAAATTGGTCCCATTATCCCCAGTTGGACCCGCTATACCAAACGGATAAGGAGCTTCCAACCAAGGTTCGGACCGGGCGGGTATCCCCCTTGTTGTCGACCCGATTTTCGGGGCTTCAACAGGTATTGAAGAAATAAATTTCAGATTTTTCTTTACTTATCTCTGTCCCCGAGGCCCCTATGAATTCTGTGAGAATTTCCATTATTTTTTTTGCTTCTTTGAGTGTTTCCTGTCCACATAACATAAAATCATCGACAAATTATTGGTGGGTTAGAGGTAGGTCATTTCCCCATAGTCGTAATCCCTTCAGTTGTTCGCTATTAACTTTAGCTTTTATTAGTATTCCTAGTCCATACGCTACGAGGATAAATAAGAACGGGATATCGGGTCACCCTGCCTGGGTCTTATGGAAGGATTGAAGGCTTCTGTTGGTGACCTGTTTAGTAGTATTAACATTATTGGCATCGTTATCATTGACATTACCCAGTTATCCACCTGTTGTAATACCGCATGCCTTTAGGATTTGTTGGAGGTATCTCTAACTAAGTCTGTCATAAGCTTTGGATAGGTCTAGTTTTATTAGCATCCCTTTGATTTTTGAATTTTTAGTGAGTGAATTGCTTCTTATGCTACCACTATGCCATCTATTATTTGTCTGCTTTTGACAAACACCATCTTCTCTTGCGATATCAACTTTGGTAGTATTGGTTTTAGTCTATTCACCATGATTGTAGCTAGCATTTTATATATAATGTTGCAGAGCGCTATTGGTCAGAATCCTTGTGGTTCTTCTGAGTTCTCTGTATTTGGTATCAGGGCTAGGAATGCAACATTCAAGGCCGGGTGCATTCTTTTTGTCCATCGAGACTCTTCTACTGCATTCACTATATCGTGACTCATGAAGTTCCACGTGGCTTGATAGAATTCTGAGGTGAATCCATCTGGACCAGGTGCTTTATTCTTTGCCATATTTTTTATTACCTCCTCCACCTCTGCTTTCGTTATGACCCTTAAGAGTGCCAAATTCTGGTCTCTAGTCACTATTTTGGGGATATGTTGACTAATTTTATCAATGTCATCCTCCCTTTTGATATTGGGTTTTGTTAGGATCTCTTTAAAATGCTATACCATCAGATTCTACATTTCAGCTTTCTGTGTTAGCCTGTTGCCTTGGTTGTCTTTTAGGGAGAATATTATATTTTGTTGTCGGTGCTGCAACATTGCCTTATGGAAGAATTTTGTGTTTCTTTCTCCTTCTTTTAGCCATTGGTTTCTCGATTTTTGTTTCCATAAGATTTCCTCTTGTTTTCTTCTTTCCTCCAGTTTATTTAGCACCATTCCTTCTTCTTCTTCCAGTTCTTCATTTCTCCCTTCATCTATGATTTTTTGTTGTATTCGTTTCATCTTTATCTAGAGCATTTCTTGTTCCTTTTGAATATTTCCAAATTCTTCTATGTTCCACTTCTTTATCCTTCCTTTTAAGTCTTTTAATTTGAGTTGGAGAGCGTGCATTTTATTTCTTCCTTCCATCTCAGTCTCAGTCTCCTTCCACCAATTCTTCATCTTTTCTATGAAGGTGGGATATCTCAACCAGAATGCCTCAAACCTGAAGGGTCTATTCTGGTTCTGCTAATTCATAGCTATATTTATTTTGATGGGCCAGTGATCTGACCTTAGACACGGGAGGATTTTTTCTTCATAGAAGATATCTTTTCCAATGAAGTGTTCTATTGCTAGGAATCTGTCTAGCCTTGATGCTATTTGTCCGCTCCCTCCTTGTCGATTATTCCATGTGTATTTTCCATTTATGGTTGGGATATCTACCATTTTCAACTCTACCTGAAGGTCCCTAAATCTCTCCATCTATGGCTCTTCTCTTTGCAGTCCACCTTTCTTCTCATCTTTTGATGTTGTCATGTTAAAGTCTCTTGCTATCGACCACAACTTCTCTTCATGAAGGTTTCCTAGTTGCTGAAGTTGGAAGAGGAAGCTTCCTCTTTCTGCTGGAGTATGAGGGCCATATATTGTCGAAACTAGAAACCATTCTCTATTTCCGATTGACCAGAACTTCCCCGTGAGTATTATTTTCATGCCTATCCAGTAATATGTTGTGATTTCTATAGGGTTCCATAGTATTTTTATGCCTCTCGCACTGCCTTTCGCATCTATGGTCATGCATTCATATTTTGGTTTGATTTTGTTTAGGGTTTCCTCTAGTTTCCTTCCTGAGATTTTTGTTTTTTGTAACAACATTAGTTGGGGTTTTTCTTTTCTTAGCCTTTCCTCTAAGTGCCTCTGTTTGCCTTTACTATTCAAGCCTCTTATATTCCAGAATGTGATTGTCATTGGGGTGCTTGGCTTGACTGGTGGAATAAAGCCGAGAGCGGAACTACTCTCTCGGTGTTCACTAACATTTCTCCCATGATCTGTATCGATTACTGTATATTTCGCTTACCTCTTTTTTCCCGCTGTTTTCATTTCTTTGATGGTCTTGATTATTATCCTGTTGGAGCCCTAGTTTTTCTACCATTTCCAACTTTCCCTGTTCCTATTTCGCTTGGTGCTGTTGAAAAGTTTTTCTATATATTCTTTTTTTCTCTTCTGGAATGAATCTTTCATCCAGGTGTCTCCATTCATCTACTTGTTTCCACAATACTTCTTCTTTTGAGCTTAGTTCTTCTCCTTTGCTTGTGTCAATTTCCATTACTGCGTTGTCCATCTTCTCCCTTGCTTCCTTTTCATCCTTCTCTATTGGTTCACTTTGTGCCTTTCTCTTAGTATGTGATTTGCCTTGACTTGTGCTGCTTTCCTTTCCCTTTTCTCCCTGATAATCCATTGTTTGGGTCTCATTATCTTCTTATTCTTCTTGTAGGATTTCAAAGCTGGTTGTTACTTGGCTGGATTTTTTGTTCTTTCCTTCCTTCACTAGGGTTCTCTCTTGTGTGTCTTCTTTTGCTTTTTACTTCCTGAAACTCTTCCTTGTCTTCTTGATTTTTCCTCTGTTGTTTTTTTCTTCACTCCTCTTCTTCTATGTTGAGTGGGCATTCCTTGAAAAGATGCCCATACTTATGACATCTTCTGCATCTGAATGGAATGTGCGCATAGTCAAGGGTTTGCTGCCATACTTCCTCATGATACTCTAGCTCGACTGTATCTGGAATAGGGTCAACTATATTCATGTAGACACAAATTCTAGCATATGAGGTGTATCTTCCCTTTTTTGTAGTTTCAACTATTTTAACAAAGCTTCCTATTGTGTTTCCTATACCCTATAGGATTTTTGGATCCCAGAAATCCATTGGTAGCTTGAATAACCTTACCCATACCAGGGTTGCTAAGAATTTTTCCTTATCAGGTTTATAACATTCTTCCTAGTATCTCATAAATAGTCCAACATTATAATGAAAGTATGGACCATTTTCAAACACTTTTTATTTATCTTGTAGGTTCGAGAAGATTACCGTGAAGAAGCCTCTTGCTCCCAGCTTTAGCTCCATATGGCCTCAGGGTTTCCATTTTTGATGGATCCATCTAGTGAGGTCCTTTTCCGTCGACCAAACTTTGATGAATTTGCAAATTACTGCATGGTCTTTCATGTAGCTTCTATATCGCTCTAGTTTGTTCATTGGGATTATAAATCTTGGTTTCTCCGCCACACATGGTAAGCACTTGCCTCTGTTGCTTGCCTGCCATCGTGCTCCAAGGACAGGTCTCAGTTTTCTTGTTTATTCCACTTGGTTGCTGGTGTTCTGGCCTTCCCCTGCCACTGCGCCTCGATAGGAGGGGATCTCCCCTCCTCTCCTTCTCTGTCATTTCTACTGGTTCTTGGTGTCTACGTCTGTCACTTGCTGCAATTTTTTGTTTTCTTGTGCCACCTAACTCATGGCTGCCTGACCATTAGGGTTGCAAAGTGATTCCCGTCATGTATTTTGAATATCCTTTATCTTGTTCTTGATATGTTATTCCCCGTGGGATAGGAAATATGGAACCGGTTGTCAGCTGAAAGCAGGGTGTTGAAAGCCAACAAGATTTTAGTTCATGTTGATATACACATGCTTGCTCTTTCTAAGCATTATGGAAATCGCATAGTCGATCAGCTCCTGGGCATCATCCAAGTGATTCACAATATTTTAGATCCACATATTGACCACAAGAATGAAGTTCCACTATAAAATTATAACATATGGAACTCTTGTATTCCATGATAAAAAATCCATGAAACCATAAAGTGTGACAATTCTGAGCATTCAATTCAATAAGTGCAAAGGATATTGTTAAATTTCACTAGAGACTCAATAATAAAGAATTACTAGAGTGATGTGATTTTCTTGATCATTTTCGTTAGGATAAGCATGTTAAGCTATGTGATGCTTCAATATGTGGTTATTATTAATATTATAAGACATGGCTAGGTCTAGGTAGTGTGGAGACGAAGATGATGAGGATGAAAGTGGTGGAAATTGGTCATGAATAATGAGTGTGAATGCCTATTATGTAGCTATTCTTAAGATTAGAGGACGTGGAAATGAAGAGGTTGAGGATGAAGGGAATGAAAATTAAGAAATAACATTGAGCTATGGGTAGATCATTCTCCTATTCAATAAATAAGTTGGCCTTGGCCTAGGCTCAATTGGTTAACCCCCAAAAAATACTAAATATGAAATTCTTACTCTCATATATCACATCACAACTGTTCAATTCAATTATGAAGGGTATTCTTCCTGTATGCAGCTTTGACATACTTCCTCTCTTAACATATCCTTGTGTATATTTTGAGATCCTTGGACAATTTGTATTCTAACACATTAATTAACTTATCTTGTTAATGTAAAGCCTTGAATGTGGCTCAAACTTACAATTTCTTTTTACTCCTCTTGCTCTTATTGCACTTGCATAGTTTCACACAATTGAGAAAGAAAAAAAGGGAAATGCCTCTTTGCAAAAAATGGATAATATCTTCCAAAACCTACTCTAGTACTTTTAATAACTCCTAGAACCTTTAGACTAAAAAATTGAACTAATAAAGAGAAAATTGAAAACATATTTTTCCACATAAAAATGGATAATATCTCTTCCAAAATCTACTCTAGTGAACTATGATAATGAAACAAAGTTAATCATCAATGGAAAGTAGATGGGGATTAGAAACCTCCCATAGGTAGCTGCAATATACCTCCTATTGAATAATAATTGATCACATTCATTGATAAAGTGCAGAGTCCAGACTGTTATTTTTACCAAGCAGTTAGTAGGATCGTCATTATTGCTAATATGATTCACTGTAAACCATATGTCATACTAGGCTAGATAGTTTTTGATCCAAGTGGATGTTGGTGGCCACCCACCTATCCCACTTAGACCCCCACAACTATCTCTTTCAGTTTCCTTAATTGTAGTACAATTTACTATTTTTAGTAGTTTTTCGGGTCCTAAACTTCCGGAGCCGTTTTGAGGCCCTAAACGACATTTTTTTTGGAAATCTATTGCCAACAATTTTTTGCCTAAAATATTTTTTTTTGTCGTAGTCCTTTGAGAGATCTTTCCAATGGGTTATCATGCGCGTCAAACGGAGATAATATGACTAAGTCGCGACCCCAGGAAGTTGGTTGTCCAAATTCCCCCAATAGGGCCCATAAACTCTTGGTGTTACATCTCCTTGGGTTAGGGTTTTGGTTGTTTAGGGTTTTCTCTTATTTTTCAATAACAAAAATGCCCTTGAGCCTCATGGTAACAAAGTTTAGAGGCATGTAGCTATCACATATCTTCTCAGAGATAAGCTACCATCGCCCTAGCTGGTTTATTTCCATTTCTGTTTGTAAGCATATTTCAGTATTTTACAGTAATGAAATGAAGTGTTATTTCCGCTGCATATATGTATTTATGGCTATATCTGTAATTTGTTGCGTTCTTGTTTAAATCTGGATTGGTTTTTGGGATTTTCCATAGCTCTTATGCAAGAAACCTTAGTACAGTTATAAAATGTCTATATGCTAATAGCTTAGAAATCAAGTACATACGGTACTTTCAAACAAGTTCAAAAATTAGATTGCAGTTTTAGTATTTGTAAAGTTTTTAAGAAAGTAATATAAATTCTTGGATTTTGTTTACACAAAACTTGCTAAGTCATATTGGCATATCCCATATCCCTTGTTCAAGAGTTAAGGACTATTATTATGATTTATTCTTTTGTATATACATCCATAGTATGCTCATATATGTTTAATGAAAAAAAATTAATAAATATTCCCTTTGCATGGCTACTTTAATCTATACATTGGATCAACATAATTCATAAATATAAGTGTGGAGTAACTAGGTAATTATCCTTTCTACATCAACTTTGTAAGTAGAGACTATTATTGTGCACTAGAACCAACTCCAACAAGCCACACCAAATTTGCATGCCTCGTTCTCCAATTCCTTAGGATGTTCTTTCAAATAATTCAAGTAATTTTGGCCCTTCGAAAATCCTATGTTGTCTGTAATAATGCATGATCCTTTTTCAAGCATGCACGTCTCCTTAAGTAATGGAAGATTTAACTAATAGTAATGCTTGAAGTGATCCTTGAATATACATTCAAATGATGATGTTGTCATTTCAATGAGGAACTTGTCTAATTCATCCAACACCTTACTCCACATTCCTTTCAACATCGTCACCTTTGAGGACAATCCTAATGAGGAAAAATGGACAAAAAATTCTATTAAAATTCAGTTCATGGAAATATTCTCATTGCTAGCCTCTAGTATTAGACTATGATTCAAGAAAACATTTGAAATATGATCGACATCATAGATACTCAATTTTTTTTGGGACAAATTAATATAAGAATTTATTGGCAATTAAAATTTCAAACATGCCCAGTATTAGCATTAAGTCATATGCCCAGACAACAACAAATTATTTGAAGTAGATTCAACACTAGATGAAACCTTTACCCTTAGTAATAACAGTGATACACTAATAATGCATCTACAAAAGTTCTATGCACTAGAAGTGAGATCAACGTACATACTGTTGAAGGATCCAGCTCAAGTTAGATGCAATATTTCTAGCCTTCAATATTTGCAACTTGATTCATGTAAATAACATAAACTGTTTCCATCTAAAATGGAAGGCCTCACAATATATGCTTAGATTTGATTTCCATTTGAACCATTAATTAAATAATAAAAAATGTATAAATTTAAAACAAATGTGTCTAGAATTTGTTTTTTTCTCATATAAAGCATGTTTAAATACTTTTTGATTCCTTAGAAGATATGCTACTAGAAGCATATGGGTATCTCAAAGATTGTGATTACGCTATCAACGTTGGGGCTATGAATATACTCGAGAAAAAGTGGATGTAAGTTCATGTTCCAATTCCTTGGTCATTCTTATTTATTAGGCTATCAACGTTGGGGCTATGAATATACTCGAGAAAAAGTGGATGTAAGTTCATGTTCCAATTCCTTGGTCATTCTTATTTATACATTTTCAATCTTGATAATTCTAATTATTTTATTTTACAGTATATGTAAGATCAAATAATGAACACAATAGACACAAGTATTGAAATCCAAGACGAAGAAGCTTGATTTTGACTTTAACCTTTGTAGTTGTAAACTTTTATTTTCTTTGATTGACATTGATAACATTAACTTAAACTTGAGTGGTTGTAAACGTTTATTTTTTTCCATTAACATTGGTAAAAGTTACTGCTTCACAACTCCCCTTATTTAATTTAAGATTAATATAGAACCCTCAACATAATTAATAATCCTTTACTTAACAAAATTATCAATACATTTAAGATCGGCATAAAGTGCTTCATAAAACTTTGGAAAGAATAAACGGCTTTTCCTCAAAGAATACAGGGAAGATAAATGGCCTTCTAAGTTTTTACGCCAATTTAAAGTAAATAATCCATAGCTCATTTCATGAAGTTACTATATTAACATGGAGTTGTCTATAATACGACTTTTTGGAGATTCTGGTGACGGAATCCGGCGGAAGAAATGAGGTTAAATCTTGATTTTTAGCAGTTAAAATGGTTTTTTAACTGCATATTTGGATTCAGCACCCTGAAAAACCCCTGGGAGCAATTGATTGTGCAGAAACTAGCTATGAAACTTGGGATTCCAATAAATTGCTGCCGGATTTTGACCGGAAAAATCCGCCAGAAAAACTTTCAAAAAGTCGCGTTATAGACTACTACTATTAACATTGGGAAAGAATACACCGCTTTCACTCAAAGAATAAAGGGGAGGTAATTGGTCTTGAAAGGTTTTACGTCAATTTAATTTAAAAAATAAATTAAATAATCCATAGCTCATTTCATGAAGTTATTATATTAGCTTTTGGAAAGAATAAACGGCTTTCACTCCAAGAATACTGGGAAGGTAAATGGCCTGGTAAGTTTTTACGTCAATTTAAAGTAAGTAACCCATAGCTCATTTCATGAAGTTATTCTATTAAAGTTTGGAATATATAAAGGGAGAAAAACATGCACTACCATATAAAACAATGATTCGTAGGCAGGCAATAATGTAGAAACATTGGAAAGCAGTGGAGCCGGACCCTGTGGAACCGGACATGGTCAGGCCCAGAGAACGTGGAAACAAAGATGATGAGGATAAAAGCAATGGAAATTTGGCATGAATAATGGTTATGGATGTCTATTATGTAGTTATTTTTAAGATTAGAGGATGATGCTGTGGGAATGAAGAAGTTGAAGATGAGGGAATAGAAAATTAAGAAATAACATTAAGTTGTTGGTAGATCATTCTTTTATTCGATAAATAGGTTGCCATTGGTTTAGTCTTAGTGGGTTACTAAAAAAATACTAAATATGAAATTCTTACTCTCATATATCGTTGTTCAATTGAATTATAAAGGATATTTTATCTTTCAAGCAGCTTTGACATACTTCCTCCCTTAACATCTCCTTGTGTATATTTTGAGATCCCTAGACAAATTGTATTTCAATATATTAATTAACTTATCTTGTTAATGGTAAGCCTTGAAAGTGGCTCACATTCATAATTACAAAAATGGAAATATCTCTTTGCAAAAAATGAATAATATCTTCCAAAACCTACTCTAGTATCTTTATAGTGCCTAAAACCTAGTACTTTTATAATGCCTAAAACCTTTAAACTAAAAAATTGAACTAACAAAAAGAAAAACAAAACATGTTTTTGCACATAAAAATGGATAATATCTCTTCCAAAATCTACCCTAGTGGACTTTGATAGTGAAACAAAGTTAATCATCAATGGAAGGTATATGGGGATTAGAAACCTCCCATAGGCAACTGCAAGATGCCTCCTATTGAATAATAATTGCTCACATTCACTGATAAATTGCAGAGCCCAGATTGCTATTTTTACCAAGCAATTAGTAGGGTCATAATTATTGCTGATATGATTCAATGTAAACCATATTTCATACCAGGCTAGATAGTTTGTGGGGTTTTGCGTAGCTCTTATGCAAGTAACCTCAGTACAGTTATAAAATGTCTATATGCTAATAGCTCAGAAATCTAGTACATACGATACTTCCAAACGAGTTCAAAAATTAGATTGTAGCTTTAGTATTTGTAAAGTTTTTAACAAGGTAATAGAAATTATTGGATTTTGTTTACACAAAACTTGCTAAGTCATATTGGCATATCCCATATCCCTTCTTTAGGAGTTAAGGACTACTCTTATGATTTATTTTTTTGTATATACATCCATAGTATGCTCATATGTATTTAATGAAAAGAAGTTACGAAATTTTCCCTTTGCATAGTTACTTTAATCTATTCATTTCATCAATATAATTCATAAAGACAAGTGTGGAGTAACTAGGTAACTATCCTTTCTACGTCAACTTTGTAAGTAGAGAGTGTTATTGTGCATGGGAACCAACTCCAACAAGCCACATCAAATTTGCATTCCTCGGTCTCCAATTCCTCAGGATGTTCTTTCAAATAATTCAAACAATTTTGGGCCTCTGGAAATCCTATGTTGTCTGCAACAATGCATGTTCCTTTGCCAAGCATGCCTCTCTCCTTTAGTAACAGAAAATATTACCGATAATAATGCTTGAAGTGATCCATGAATATGGAATCAAATGACGGCGTTGTCATTTCAATGAGGAACTCGCCTAATTCATCCAACACCTTACTCAAAGTTCCTTTCAACACCATCACCTTTGAGGAAAATCCTAATGAGGAAAAATGGACACAAAATTCTATTAAAATTAAGTTCATGGAAACATGCTCATTTCTAGCCTTTAGTATTAGACTATGATTCATGAAAACATTTTAAATATGATCAACATCATAGATACTCAATTTTTTTAGGACAAATTAATACAAGAATTTATTGGCAATTAAAATTTCAAACATGCCCAGTACTAGCATTAAGTCGTAAGCACAAACAAAAACGAAATATTTAAAATAGATTCAACTTTAGAGGCACTCTAAATCATTAGAATATGCATTGGAATGTAGTGCGGATGAATTTTTGTGTTCATTCTCTTTCTAATGAAAATATGAGAATACTATATTTATATGTTGTGTTCTGATATTTAGAAGTGATTATAGATGCATTGTAATGAAAGATTTTTCATTAAAACAAAGGCTTAACAATGCTTTCAAAAGCCAAAACCAGTGAATAAATAAATAACAGTGGTTCAATATACATGTAACTGAGTAATATTCATTGAAAAAACATAATGGAACTACCATATTCATTTGTGTTGAAGGAAAGTTATTTTAGTAGGAAAAATGCACTAGTTACATCTGGAAGAAGCCTTGGAGAGCTGAATGGAGGGTAAAATAGTGCATGTCTATCAAAATGTTGACTCATGGATTTCCTTAAGCTTTTTCTTTATCAAAATTAAAAAAAAACATTCGTTATATTATATCCAAAATGTACAACAAAATAACAATGTTTGGGGCTCAGACTCAGACTAGGGCTTTGATATACAATGGATGATCCCTTCTTTGCTATACAATGGATGATCCCTTCAACTGTAGTAGAGAAAATAAATAATCACAACTTAGAATAGAGTAATATCACAAGTTAGCCAATATTGATCTCTTGTTATTACTAGTTCTTTTAGCTTGTTTCTTTGATATAGATAATCACATAATCTACATTAGAGTGATATTACTATGTTCAAACCACCTTGTATCATAGTTAGTATATCAATATTTCTTCTTCACAGAGGTTCATCACACTATCTCATCCTATTACTCAAGAGTCGTTGTAAATATCGTATGTAAGTTAGTGTAATGGAATTAGTACTACTTAACTATCACATTATGTGCCATGTTTTCCCTAATTGTGTTATGTATTTCTTGTATTCCCATAGATACGTGAATATAAGAAAATAAACATGACTCACATTAGAGATGGCATTAGATTAGATCTGACATAGTTTTATTACCGTGGATCTTATTGATTAGGCATGTATCATATATCTTATTCGATAATCAATAAACAATGTAGGATGATTATAATGATATTGGTTTGATTCACTTAAGCACATATATACGAACCTTGTTACTATGCTTTTGACTTATTCTTAACATGTTCTCCATAATGAAACGAAATAGGCAACCACAGTTATACCATATGCATATGGAATCACTTAATACTTAGTACTAATGTTTATCCTAATATTCATATTAATACATATAAAACCTTTACCCTTACTAATAGCAGTAATACTAATAATGCATCTACAAAAGTTCTATAGAGATCAACTTACACAAGGCTGAAGGATCCACCTCAAGGTATGTGCAGTATTTGCAATATATGCTTACAGATATTTGATCTCCATCAAACCATAAATTGATTAATAGAAAATGTATAGATTTAGAACAAACGAATTATTTCTCATATAAAGCATGTTTAAATACTTATTGACTTCTTAGAAAATATGATACTAGAAGCATACCGGTATCTGATAGTAGAAGCATACCGGTATCTGAAAGTTTCTGACTAGGCTATCAAATCTTTTGCGATGTAAGTTCATGCTCCAAATCTCATTGGTATTTGTACATTTTCAATCTTGATGATTCCAATTATTTTATTTTACAGAATATGTAGGATATGATGAACGCAATGGACATAAACACTGAAATCCAAGACTTACTTGGAAGAAGCTTGATTTTGACTTAGATGCTTGTGAGATCAGGTTTTTCAATTTTGTGTAAGCGACTGCCCAATAGCTTGAGAGACGCCACAGTGTCTAACCTGAGCGCCGAGGCCGGTTCTGGCGAGGTATTATACATTGGATGTGCCTTGATCGATTGATCGATTGTTGTATGGAGAGACGGTGGACGAGGCCACTTAGAAGGGCCGAGTCCTCGAATGCTGGCTATGATTTGCTGTCAGCGGAGGTGTTGGAGCGCTGGTAGTCGTGGTGCGTGTGACAGGCCACCGTGCCATCATTATGTCGGCGATCCCAAACTGCGGAAAGGTAGAAGATCCAATTTGGTGGACCGATGGTGGTGTGGTCGAGCGTTCTGAGGAAGAGGGAGATCGGTAGAGTCGTGTGTGAGATCTGTCACAGATATTGAAGAAATTCCTTCCAACACTGCAGACTTCGCGTCGGCAGAGTCACGCTGAATCCCGGATTAAAGCATCGTAGCAGTAAGTAGCGGTGATTATTTATTAACCGTTGTCCTTATTACAATATATCGGTTTAGTGTTGTTTGATGGGAGATGGCGAGTTCTTCCTCGATTGAGTAGAAATTCAATGACATTATCAAAGTTTATCCACATTGGAAAGCAGGACCCCGTGGAAACAGTGAAATTCTGAGAACAAACAAAATGGGACCATTTTAAAGTACAAATACTTTTCTTGCACCTAAAGTAAAGTTGTTTATTTTTTTCCCTCAATTAAATTGAAGAAATCATAAAGTTGTTTACTTTTTTCCCTTCACAATCGTACGTAATCATGTTTAGAAATGGACCTGGTGGAAACAGTACATAATCATGTTTAGAAATGTACCTTAGAAATGGACCTGGTGGAAACAGTACATAATCATGTTTAGAGATGTACCTTGTGGAAACAGTGAAATTCTGAGAATACACAAAATGGGGCCATTTCAGAGTACAACTACTTTTTTTATTCCCACAAGTAAAGTTGCTTACAGTCATACATAATCCTATTTAGAACTCTTTAGAAATAAATACCCGTGGAGACCAAACCTCTACATACCAACCACAGCTTCGAGACTTGTAAAATTGACAATTTACTTGCTGTTGAGTGATAATGAACCAGAACCGACAAGTAAAGTTGCTTGCGAGCTGTTGAATACTGACGGACCATAACCAGAAAATGAATTAGTACTCATGGTTGCCTGCTTCAGCGCCTTAGCACAAATTTGAGCGAAGATAAATCCTAATCTTGCTGATGATTTAGCAGTGGAAAGAGAAACCATAATCTTGACGCATTTGATTTGGGTAACTTTTCACTGTGGTGAAGGAAATGGCCTGCGCTAATTTTGGGATCGGGGCTGCAGTCAATGTTTTACCGGGTCTTTTGAAAAAGGTTGTTCAAGAGGTGAAAATGCTCATTTATTTGCCTCAAGCGATCAGCGAAATGGAAGGCAAAGTTCAGCAACTGAACGATGTAATACATAGTATAAACGCGGAGCTCGACCGAGAGCAAAGAACCCCTCAAGCAACAAAAAAAATGTCTCGGTTGGTGTCCTAACTGCGTCTGCCACTACAGAATCAACAGACGTATCAGAAATTGGAAAGCCAGTGTTTCTCAACTCCACTCGCAGAGGCAATCTGATTTTCCTCCAAGGGGAATACGGAGACCCTACTCCGCGCACCCAGGTACCAATCGAGAATAGCGGACCTGGTTTCTTTGTAAGCAAAAGGAGATCTGAACAGACGGAGCATGTCGAGAGATGATTAACCCATGAAGATAGCAGCATTCGAAGAATTGGTATACACGGCATGGGGGGTGTCGGCAAGACGTCGCTGCTTGACACCATTAACGACAGCCAGAATGTAAGGAATTCATTTGATCTCATCATTAAGGTAACTGTTTCCAAAAACCATATCTTAGATATGCAGAATTGCATAGCTGATAGATTGAAGTTAAATTCCAATTTCGAAGAGCGAAAAGAAATGCTGCGCTCTTCTTTGAAGAATAAAAGATATCTGCTTCCGCTGGATGACATGTGGACGAGTGATAAGCCTCAAAACCTAGGAGTGTCGTTGAATGACACAGGTTCTAAAATTGTCCTCACCACTCGGGATAAGGAGGTGTGTGCAAGAATGAATGTGCAAGAGACTATTACAGTGGAACCGCTGTCGGAAGACGAGGGTTGGCAGCTGTTTCGTAGCTGTGCATTTCAGAATGCAAATGGAAATGTTGCGCATGAAATAGAGGAAGTTGCCAGGGAAATCGCAAAGGAGTGCAAAGGGTTGCCGCTGGCCATAATTGTAATGGCTGCTGCAGTGACACACCATACTAAATTATATCGGTGGGTGGATGCTTTAGATCAAATGAAAAACGTCCCTCAAACGTTTTATCACCTGCACTCTGGAGTGGACAAAAAGCTATTTCAACGTCTCAAATGGAGTTACGATGTTCTTCCAGATATTTTAAAGACTCCTTTTCTATATTTTGTAGCTTACCCTGAAGATAGAGTGATCGAGGTCACAGAAGTCATAGACATGTGGATCTGTGAAGGTCTTGTGAAAGGAAGTGGAGACAGCTACTTGCATGACATTGGGCACAGTTATATCGAACACCTAGGGGATCGTTGTTTGATTGGAGTGGTAAAGAATGATGAGGTGGGAAGGATTTCGTCTGTTAAAATACACGATGTCCTTCGGGATCTGGCGATTCGCATTGCGGAGACGGAGCAGAGGTGTTATTTTAAAGCCGGGCTGGGCGTGAGCCATTTTCCCTCTCACCAAGACCGCCATGGCTATGCAAAATTGTCATTATTGAGTAATAATCTACAGTCTCTCCCAACAATCTTTGCATGTTCGTCCCTCTCAGTTTTTCTGTTAAGGGAGAATCCTGGTATTAAAGAAGTTCCTGAAAGCTTCCTGAGTCAGTTGTCCTCACTGAATGTCCTCGATCTTAGTTCGACAGGCATAACGTCTTTGCCGCCTTCTATCGGAGATCTGAAACATCTTACATCCCTCCAACTACATCACACCGGCATCCATGAATTGCCTGAAAGCATTGGCGACCTGAAGGAGCTTCAATTCTTGAATGTTAGTAGCTGTTATGAATTGCGGCGCCTTCCTGAGACGATAAGTCAACTAAAACGTTTGAGGGCCCTCGACATAAGCGGCTGCTTCCCGTTGAGGCATCTTCCGCGTGGGATCTCGGAATTGGTTTCACTGGAAAGATTGACGATGCGGGACAGTGGTATTAGATTGGATTTGGACGACTGCGCAAATATTGAAGGAGAGTATGGTTGTTTAAAGGACCTGCAAAGCTTCAGTCCTCTCAGGGTTTTCAGTGCACATATAAAATCGCCCGTTAAAGGAGGGGTTTATGGGAATTTGGTCAAAGATGAGAAATCTGTGGTTAGATTTTAATGATGCAAATGGTCAAGATTACCTTCCGGGGGATATGCAGGCGATGAGTGATCTGGAAAATTTAACTCTTTGGCATTGCGATGTGGAGCGACTGCCGAGTTGGGTTACTCAATTCCGAAATCTCGCATGCCTTCTACTCGTTGAATGTAAGCAGTTGAAAGAGCCGAGTTGGGTTACTCAATTCCGAAATCTCGCATGCCTTCTACTCGTTGAATGTAAGCAGTTGAAAGAGCTCCAGGCCGAATTGCCATGTTTGAGAGTGCTGGGCGTATTCTGATGCGATAAGTTGAAGGAGTTGGGATTAGGGATGTGTTTTCCAAAGCTAGAGCAGTTGAGTCTTTGGAATTTAATGTCTTTGGAGTGTGTGGCAGTGGGGGCAATGGGAGCAGCAAGTGGAAGTGGAGGGTTGGGAGGAGCGGCTTCACTGTTATCCCCTCTGCTCAAGTCTCTCCTCGTAAGGTTTTGTCGGAAATTGAAAAGATTGTGCGGGGATGGAATAAGTTAAATTATCTGGAGAGGATAGAAGGTCCAAGAGAATGGTGGGATGCAATCCAATGGGATGATCCCAACATTAATGTGTCAATTGAAAGTAAATATAGGAATCGGTTTTTGCAGGTCTGAAATTAAAGGTATTTGAATTGCATTAGTTAAAGGATCCCGATATTAAGCCGTTACTCTAAAGTAAATTCAAGAGTTGTCTTTATAGATGGCTTATGTTGTTCATTATTATACTACATTGTTATACTTATTAAGTTGGTTTAAAACATAAAAGAATAGAGATATGTTTTTGAAGCGGCTTCCTCATTGCTTTTATGATTTTTACTTTTACATGTTATACTTTATACTTTATTTAACCTTATAGAATTTTTGAGAATTTGTTAAATATTGTTAAATTTGAATTCAAGTTTTTGTGATTTATATTTTGATATTTAAAATATTTTCCGAAAAAATCACATTGAAGATTTTAGATAAGTGTATTTCAAGTATTGTTAAATTGTAAATTTAATATAAAACATACACATATGATATTGTAAATTAAAAATTAGTTAAATAAATTTAATAGAAGAAAACATGTCCAAATAATAATGTAAATTAAAAATTGCTTTGAAAAATTTAATGTACAAATTAAAAATATGATATTGTAAATTAAAAATTAGTTAAATAAATTTAATAGAAGAAAACATGTCCAAATAATAATGTAAATTAAAAATTGTTTTGAAAAATTTAATCTAGAAATTAAAAATTAGTTAGATAAATCTATGGTATAAATTTGTATAATATATGATTTAATTTTATTTTTTTCTTTTAAATACAAAAAAATTATTTTTACTTTAAAATTCTCCATTTTTCTTTTATATCCCTCCTTTGAGCTATTGTTTTCAATCAAGTTTTATATTTTATTTTGTTGTGTTAACCCTTTTAAATATAAATTTAATATGGAAAAAAAAACATATATATGATATTGTTATTATATTTTTCAATATAATTAAATAAAATTAGGATTATTATATTATAATAATTAATATAACAAATAATTAGTTTTTTTTTCAATATCTAGTTTGAGAGGCATTTTAAAAACTTATATAAATGAGAAATTTGAATTATTATTATTATTATTATAATTAATCAATATAATAAATAATTTGTTTTTTTATTATTATTATTAGGTTGAGAGGCATTTTACAACTCAATATAAACGAGTAAATTATTGGGTTGAGGGACACTTTACAACTTAATACAAGGGAGATGTAGTAATGAAGCATTGAATGAATGAATATACAAAATTACATTTTTTATATATGCTTTAAAAAAAGTTCATTACCAAAGATCCACTAGATCCTTCAAAAATTCCAATAAATACATCACAAATAAATATCAAGATTGTCTAGCATATGAGCCCACAAGATACATCAACCAAAATATGACTGATATATACAAAAAAAAGTCAACTATCGATTATAGACTGTGCAAAAGTTAGACAACTAATAAGGCTCTAATCAATATATACATGATTAATAAACTATAAATTGAGTCTGATGAGATAAAAAAAATTATGTGTAAGTGAGGTACAAAAAGGATCATGAAATTAGTGTTGTGGGAAATATTCATCCAAAAAAGGCCTATGATAATAGTTGTAATGGTCTCCATTTAGGCTCTCCTCGATGTGCCAAAGGCCTTAATCCAACTGTAAGCATTCTTTAGAAAACATTTTCATCGTTGTGTTCCTGTCCTTATAAATATGAGTGCATCTGACATGTGAGGTAGAAATATTTATCCTTTGCAAGTCCTCCAAAATAGGAATCAAATGAATGTTACACCATTGTTGAATTCAGCTAACCCAATTGATACTCAATAAGGAAACACCAAAAACTTGCAGATTTCACATCCCTTATCTATAACAAAGGCTATCAAGGATCAATAAGCTAAAATCTTAGCCAAATTATTTGTACCATGCCCTAACCCCATATTGACAATAACATTGTGTTGTTCAGAAAGATGTGGAATAAAATCACCACCATAGATATGATTTTCTCCCAACTTTTCCCCATCAAAAACCCCCAATGATAATATTTGTATGGAGCTTCCTGGAACACATTTCTATTCCATGAAGGGACCCTTTGTTGTGGAATTAGAAGGTCAAAAATAACGAACACTTTAGCTATCACGCTATCAAGATTGGAAGATTTGTTTTGAAATATTTCTTTATTGTGAGCTAGTCAAACACCCCATCAAATGAGGAGGGGTAGGGTTCTAAACTATCTATCATTTCTATTCTAGGATGAATATCTTCAATGATCCTCAATAGATGGTCCATGTCAAACAAAAAATTGACCACAAAATGAACTACATTGATCCCATATCTGGTAGACAAATGAGTAAGCAGAGAAAAGATGTTTAATGGACTCATTGTTTGATTTGCACAAAGGACACCACCCAGGCCCAATTTTGTGCCTCTTTTGTAAAAATGACTTACTTAGGAACATTTGTTTCCCAAAATACACCACATAAATATATGAGTTTTTTTTGGGCTTTTTATCTTCCAAGCCCCTTTCCACCACCACAGATCTGCACCAATATGCACTTCCACATTCAATTGAAAGTATCACAATTTTGGGGTATAAAAGCGATCTAGAGCAAGGGCCCATACCAACTCATTATCGTCCCCTAAAATGCGAATATGATTATTTTCCAACGCTTCTAGATAGACCCACCAACTGTTTTTAGACCCTGGCCAATATTTAGATCATCTGCCTCAAGCCAACCTTGCTTCCATATAGTAGTAATGCCTCAAGCTAACCTTGCTTCCATATAGTAGTAATGTCATCGTTAAGTAGGTGACCTAAATGAGAGAAACCAATGTCACATAACATATCCACTAGAGCCTGAGGAAGATGATAACATTGAACACTACTAGGGCAGGGATATTTCCCCACCCTCTTCCTTAATTCATTCTCGACCTTCCATGCTAAACCCAAGGCAATGATATTAAAAGAATTCAACACAACATGCCAAATCAGAGAAAAATTTGCCTGTGGTTTTTCTAGCAATCTAATACAGTCATTAAGTGAGTAGGGACGAATATATTTTTGAATGACAACAAAAATCCAAACTCTGAAAGGAGAGAGAAACCTCCACCTACATTTAGTCACTAAGGTTTTTGAAAAACTGAAAATATTTTAAAGTCCCCACCCACCATGAAGCTTTGGTAAGGCAATGCGATTCCACTTCACACATGGGAGAAAAAAATGATCCTATACCCTAGCCCACAAGAATTTAAAGCATAATTGTCTAATTTGTTTTCCAAAATCCCATTAGTAATTTAGGCTGCAGACATCCAATAAACAAGAATTGCCTCAGGTATTGAATTTACTAGGACTAACCTTCCTGCATGTGACAACCACTTGAAGCACCAACATTTTAATATATTCTCGATCTTTTAGATTAACTACAACTAGTATTCTTTTTTAGAAATTTTATTTTAAATGAAAACCCAAATATTTCAATACCACTTCCATATAAAAAATATGATACAGAAAATTCGTGCTAAATTGTTGGAGTTTAAGAGCATCTATATTTTGTGTGGAAATAGTTGATTAAATTTTCCAAAATCCCATTAGTAATTTAGGCTGCAGACATCCAATAAACAAGAATTGCCTCAAGTATTGAATTTACTAGGACTAACCTTCCTGCATGTGACAACCACTTGAAGCACCAACATTTTAAGATATTCTCGATCTTTTAGATTAACTACAACTAGTCTTCTTTTTTAGAAATTTTATTTTAAATGAAAATCCAAATATTTCAATACCACTTCCATATCAACAATATGATACAAAAAATTCGTGCTAAATTTTTGGAATTTAAGAGCATTTATATTTTGTGTAGAAATAGTTGATTTTCCAATGTTTACAACCATCCTAGTTGCCACCTCAAATAGGACAATAATTTTAACTAAATTATCTGGATCTCGAACAAAGTTGTTACAAAAAAATAGTATATCATCAACAAATAATAAATGAGTGATCACAAGGTTGTTTGAAATAAAAACACCCTAAAAGAGAACTCTACACCTGGAATTCAAAATCATAAGGCTAAGACATTTGGAACTAGAAGGAACAATAAGGAGGACAAAGGACAACCCTGTCTTAGACCACACTGTACATGAAAGAAAGGGGATTGATAACCATTGATTAAAATGAAAAAAGAGACTAATCTAAGATATCCCATGATCCAATTGATGCAAACAATCCCAAAACCCATATGAGTCAAACAACCTCATATACAACTAGCTTACTTGGTCATATGATTTAGAGAGATCAAGTTTAATGATGGAACCTTTTTTTATAAGGATTTTGATAATGTGAAGGCCCTCCTGGGCCACCCCAATGCCTTCATGGATCTTCCTACCTTCCAAAAAGGAAGATTACTATTTGGATCTAGAACAAGATACGATTGGATTTAACCAATTGACAATAGCCTTGGAGTTGATCTTATAAGCACAATTTCATAGGGATATTGGGAAAAAATTCTCAAAAGTAGAAGGATTGTCAATTTTGGGAATGAGGGAAAGAAAGGTCGAGTTGAAAGCTACCATAACTTTACCTTCCCTTATAGATTCATTTATCGCTTCAAGTAAATCCTTCCAGATAATATAAAAAGAAAACCCATAAAAACTATATTCCCCACCCATTAGGCCTTGGAATTTTGTCTTTTTGAAAGCTGTACATAACAACTTTCAATTCTTCTTCAGGGATCTCCTTCTCCAGTTCAATGTTGTCTTCCTCATTTAAAAACTTGGAAAAAAAATGAGCCACTTTGTAAAGTTTATCCTGACAAGATCCTAAAAGAGATACTAAAAGTTGTATCTTACCATAGAGGCAAGACCCTCAAAACTTGTAACTTCCCTACCATTCACATCCCAAGGGTTCTAGATTTTGTTAACTAGCTTCCTTCCCTTTGCAAAAACATGCAAGTTTTTTTTTTGTCCCCACTTTTGAGCCACAGAGCCCCAGTTTTTCACCTCCAAGAAGCCTCATGAGCCTCAAGAATGGTCTTTTTCCTAGATTCCAATAAGAAAATATTATCCTTGGAAGTTTCATTATAAAAAACCCCATCCTTTAATTCATAAGAATCAAGGATCACTCCCTTAATCTCCATAAGATCTTCCTCCTCTTTTCAACATTTACTTCTTGCCCACTCCACTACTTTCCTTTTCACTCATTTGAGGTTTTCCTCAAACATTTAGACCACCAAAGCCCGTTTGAAAGGTTAAAAAGGAATCCAACCATCTTTGAGAAAAGAGGAAAAATCTTCCTCTTTTAACCAATAAAAATTAGATTTGAATGGGTTACCAGGCTCATCTCCCTGCCTTTTTAATTCTAGCAAGATGGGTGAGTGATCAAAGTCACCCCCATAGCCTACCCACTTCCTGATAGAATTAAGACACTTCACAAAACAATCAACAATAAAAAATCTATCCAACCTCTTAGTAATACACTCCTCCCTAGTGCAATGTTCCACTAATTAGGTTTTAGTATAATAGGTTCAAGATCCATAAGGCTTCATGATTCAAGCTTTTTTATGAAAAAGTCCAAAAGATTATCAATTCTAGCTCTAGGTTCCCAGGACTCAGCGCCACCAAAAGAAAATTTTATATCCCCCCTAGAATCAAATTTTTAGATTCCATCACCATTAAACCAAATATATTATTCCAAAATTCTAGTATACCTTTGCAAGGGCCATAGAGATTTAAATAGGTAAATGAGACCCCCATCTTAGCTAAAAAGATCTCAATCTCCAAACCCGAGAAAATTCTCTAAGCATTTTCAACCTTCATTTTACACTGTAACCACCCAATAACAATACCCCCTGAATGACCCCTTGCATCATATGTAACGAATTTCCAACCACCAAATAAAGATTCCAAAACAAAAGTAATGGATTCACCAACACTCAAAGTGTCTTGAAGAAAAATAATATTTGGCTGCTCTAACTTGGCCAACCTTTTTTAAGCAATTTTTTTGAAAGGTCTTGCCAACCTCCTACAATTGAAGGAAAATATTTTGATTAAGACACCACCCCTTGGGTGTTTTTAGCTCTTAGTACCATATTTATGGATAATTGTCTATTCACAACCATCTCCTTGATGACCTTTTTCTTTTGATTTTCAGATGGTGTATTTTCATCCACGCAATTTGAATCCCAGAGATGATAAATCAATTTGGCCAAGTCCACATACCTGACCCTCTGAGGGTGGAAAGATCAATCTATACCTAAGATTATAAAGGATGAAACCACTTTCTAAATCCCTTGAGGAACTAGAGAGTGTCGAGGCTTTTGGAGAGGCAATTGGCATAGATGAGGAGGGGACTAAACAAGGGATCTAAGAAAAAGAGTACTACGAAAAGGGCTCAATGCAAATGCACTTGAAAAACTATAGACATGACCTCAGTCATTCCCCAAAAAAGAGAGAGCATTTTAAAGTATGATAACACAAGGAAGGGGTAAAGAAGAACCTGGTGAAGGAGAGGACAAAGTTATCCTGATACCAAAATGATGTGAAGAAATTCCAATATCAGTCATGCCTTTATGAGGAAAAGGGACCCCATCCACCACAAGCTCCTCCTCCACTACATCTACCATATTCTCATTGACCACATTAGCACCACCCCCATCCTTTAACCCATGCTCTGAATCGAAACTGCTTTGCTAACCATTCCACAACGATGCCGACCAGTTTATTAGTCTTGGAGAAGCTGTGAAAATATCTCCATGGGTCTTCCTCAGCCCAATGACACACCTCATGGATCCATGAAAACTGTACTCTTGTGTAGTGATCCTTCACAAAACAATGTGGGTCATATGGATTGAAGCTTCATGTGTCGAAAATAAATTTCTTGAACTCTTCTGTCTCGACATCCGCATGCTTGAGATTCCATATCTCATACAACCCAATCTGCAACGGAAGAGTGGGACAAGGTGCCTTCTTTTTGCAATGCAACTTAATTGACAGTCCTACCGAGATGTGGTACGATACTTCTTGCATGACTAGCTTGTCCATGGAAAACTTTGACAAAACATGCGAAGGCTTCTTCGTGGTGTACATCCGTATGAAGGTGCCAAACGGTGAGGCATACCAATCCACTATGTCGATCAATGCCTCCATTGCTGCCTTCGACATGCAAGGTGGATCCTTCTCAAATATCATCTTGTACACCAGGGTAACAAAATGGTCTAACAACTGTGTGATGACCCCTTAGAAGCTACTTTCGGAAAACAGTTTACAAAAAGTGTTCATAGAGGTTTCGGCTGGTGTCCATGCCCACTTCAAGCCCGAGAACTATTGTCGGGCATAGATTACATCCAAGATGTAAGCAGACAGGTATATTTCTACTTGCTGATGTTTGGGTGGTTGTCGAGCTCCTGTTACCTGTTCCTTCAGCCTATGAGCCAACATGTCAGACTAGTTGCATGCTTTGCCTTCACTATCCAGTTGGTCCAACCCGATCACCACACTCTGCGGGTAGGTCTCCATTCTCTCTTGGCCATATAAGAGACATGCAAATATGACCAAGTACAGATACACCTTGTGCAGTATCTTCATCTTGTAAATTTGGTTGGGTGTCATCCTGAATTTCGCTGGCTCCTTCACCCAGTTCTTCAAGATATCCCTGGGGTTGGCATTACTATTAGGTAGGATGAAGGGCATTTTCAATGGTGATCATTGGCTTCAAAAAATGGTACATCTGCTGATAATATTATGCCCTGAAGATAGAAATCTTTGTTCCACTGACACTGTTTAACACCATCGTCTCAGGATCAATGTGCGAGATAATCCAATGTATCATGTTCGCGCATGGGAATGCGGGATACCTACATGCAATCTGGTATAAGCCAGACTTGTGAATGTTCACATAGACTTGGCATTCTTCGAGATTTTCCCCAAATGTGCTTGAGAATGCATCATTGGCCTCTTGTCATTTTAGCTTGTTGTCTTTCTCTACAATCTACTCAGTGTCTTCATATATCAGTAAACTCATAGACACTCGCTCAACTGTATCTCTAGTTTTGCTTCCGTCGATGTCATTTGACCCTACTCTCTTGGAGGCCATTGATCCTGAACTGTTGAGAGGCAGATGAACACCTGCTATATCTGGAGACACAGCGACATGCATGGAAATAAATATGTCAGTTAAAACCAAAGCAGAATTGAGGACTGGCATGCAACATACCTGGGGAACTGCTGGCAAGGATTGCACAATTTTCACTGGGAGGCTGGGAGACTAATTTATGGAACTATGAAAAAGGAATTTCAGACTGTCGGGAGGCTGGTTTACTACTAGAATTGCGCAATGCGCAATCCAGACTGGCCTGCTGGGTACTAAGATTCTGCAATGCACAATTTCAGCTCGAAAGTGATGTAGGCCCAAGGACTGCATTGCACAATTTTCTGGGCTATCAAACATTGCCTCTCAGATTTGCACAAAGCAAGATTGGAGGGCATTGACTGGCCAGATATGCACATTTTCTAGGAGGATGGTAGAGCCTTCCTTCTTGGAATTGTGCAATGTTGTCCGAGCAAGGCAGAGTCTGGGCCAAGGTTGTCCAGACCCGCTGATAGGCAACTGAAAGCATATGAAGATGTGAATGCATGGAGATACTCAGTGTAAGTAATAGTGAATGATCATGCATGCAAACAATAAATGCAAGATTAAAAAACCAAAAACATATGCATGTGTGTGAAATGAGTCATTGAATCAACGACTGTTCATGCAAAATAGTGTCATGCATGCAACAACAATGAGATGCAAACAAAAAATAAAATGGTGCTTGTATAGGCTAACATGCAAGCAAATGACAACAAGTGTTCACATAAATCAAGCAGACAACACTCACACAAGCCAAAATACAAAAAGCGACAGAAATGATGCAAAAGACAAGTAAAGTAGACTTAATCAGAAATAGTTGAGCTGGATGTGCCGAAGACTCCTCGATGTGTTATGGGATGTAAGAGCTCCAAGATCAATGTGAAGAATGAGCTCTGAAGTGTTGAATAAATAATTTTGAGGCTCATGACGCACATGCCACGAATCTAGGAAAAAGTGACACTTGGAGGAAAGTTTCTAAAACAATATTTGCATGTAACCTCCAACTGCTAAAAATATCTCCCGAAAATCTAGGGATGCTTTTTGCATGTTTCTTTTTACTATTTCAGGAAAAAATAACCCATGCATGCAAGTCAAGTTGCTAGGTCCTGGGTGGAACTGTCAACCTGAAGGCACGTGCAATAGGCTGCTTGACTGAGGGATAATTTTGCACAATTTCTTGGAGGAGTTGGACTGGTTATCCAGAGGGATTGTGCAATTTCTGGGAGGAGCAGTTGACTGCTGCCCATAATTGCGCAATTTCTGGGTTGAGCTGCAATGCTGGCCAAATTGCGCAATTTTCCTGAGAAAGGTTGTTTGACTGAATTGCGCAATTTCTGGGCCCAACAGGCTGCCTAACAGATTTGTGTAATTTCTGGAGGGAAGGTTGGTTCCCCTCTAGAATTGTGCAATTTTTTGAGGGAGCTTCTTAGCCAGCAACTAGCCCAAGTCCGGAGTGAAAGCCTATGAGGGGAATGAAGCAAATTATCATGCATAGGCTAGCAAGCTATTGAAAAAAAATCAAGCCTATGTACTTGATAGTGTAATATATGCTGCTAAGGATGGTTGGTAGGGAGGCTCCAAAATGAAGCCAAGGCAAAATTTTGGAGGGTGGTTGTAGCCGCTACAACACTTGGCGACACACTGGTAGAACTCTAGCTCTCTGAATGGACCTTTTTCATGAAAATTAGGTCTAACACCTTTGGAAGTATTGTTCAATACTCTGTTCGTCTTGGCTTCCACAATTGCTTGATTGTAAGATGTAGCATCTACCAGGCTTTTGGTTGGTCAACACACATTCCAAGCCAAGCCAACACAACTGTTTCAATTGGGGATGAGGGGTATATTGGTGCGCAAGCTTTATGGTTTTCAGAGTTTTAATTTCATCTCTGGTGTTGCTCCGCTATCAACAGGCTTGGACAATACCCCGACGGAGTCACCCAGGAACACAAGTATTGCTCTGCTGCCAGCAAGCTTGGTCAGTACCCTGGCGGAGTTACTTGCATCACCTCTCTATATAGGAAGTCTTTCTCTTCTTTTGCCTTATTCATTTTTCATTTTTTTCTTTTTCATAACTGTGGATAACACTTATTCATTTCAGAGGCGGAAGAGGGATCCCAACTTATTGAGACCAGAAGAGTTTGTTCCTTTAGAGAAGTAGTTTATATATACCTCTGATGTGCTTATTAAGGTTGTCCACCTCACCTTACTCTACTTGACTGAGCTAACAAGGATTAACCCAAAAATAATCGACTAGAGTAGGTGGCACTAGTTAGAGTGCACACATTGCGTTTTCACCAAGGTTCACTTCGAACAATACGTATCTTCCATCAACGTATCATGGAATGAATATAACAAGTTCTTCATATAGAGGCATGACAACAAATTACAAAGTATTGATAACTGCAAAAGTCCTCTTGTACTTTACCCAACTTGTTTCAAGTGTCGCACATGGTTCCATGTGAACTAACCTACAAATGTAAACAAGCAAAAAAACAAAAAAACAAAGCAAAAGCAGAAGTGAATGAATAAGAAAAGCGAGTAAGAAAATAAGTGAGCAAGTAAACAAACAAACAAAGTAAGAAGTAAACAAGCATGCAAGCA
Source organism: Pinus taeda (assembly GCA_000404065.3). Taxonomy (NCBI): domain Eukaryota; kingdom Viridiplantae; phylum Streptophyta; class Pinopsida; order Pinales; family Pinaceae; genus Pinus; species Pinus taeda. The sequence continues at coordinate 113,833 of APFE030486013.1, forward strand.
AACAAACCAAAAGAAAACACTACTCCTAGTCCTAAGCTAACATGCATGGGTCTGCTCATGTGAAGTGATACTTCTAATGCAGCCATTGACACATTGGTTGACCAATGTTGGTGAAGGCATGGTTTGCAAACAACACAGCTGTGTGAACCACCATACATGAAAGATATAACAATGAAGACAAACACACTCTGAGTTGGAATGCATCCACAGGATATACATGAGTGCAATCGCATGACATGCAATCCGTGGACTTACCATGACGCTGTGCGACACTACGTGCAAATGTTAAGAATATGCATACTCTTGACTGTGACATGCAAGCAAAGGAAAGAAACAAAGACAACTTGCATTGTGCCCCTGTGCTTGCTATGTAAGATTCCTCCAATGCATGAGCGATGGGATCATGTAGTTCGAGTGGAGGGAGCATAACCTGTGTGTGATATTGATCTTAAATGCATACAAATGAGTGATGAGGAGCCTCGGGTGTTTCAACAATTTCTTTATCGGAAGTGAAAGCAACCTCAGGACAACGAGGGCCTGACATAACCATTAGCTCAGGCTGAAGTGATTCGATAGTCTGGGGTGTTTCAACTTCATCGATAGATAGATCATCATAAACAGGTGGCTTGGAAATATCAACTGCAATAGAATCATCATCGTGATTGAACATGGGGGTAAATAGATCACGACAACTATGATCAACAAAATCAATGATTTCATCAACATCCTCATGATCTAATGAATCAAATGGAGGGGTAGATGAGAAGAAAAAAAATTTACCCTCTATGTTTTCGAAAAAGGTAGATGAAAAATCGATTGGATTTTCAATTGATTTGTCCTCTCCATTGTTTGATGATGGACTGGCATCCAGTGTTTTCTACGAATGATCAAAAATGGGTGCATCCAAAGATGTAGATACACACGTGAAATCGAGGATGGAAGAATCACCAAAGGTATTAGGAAATAATGGAGGGGGCTCAGACAAAAGGGAGTCATCCTTCGCCGAGGGTTGATGCTTAAGCTCCCAGTCATAATCTTCATGAATGACAATGCAGGTTGGTTGTGCAACACCAACTCCAACGATAGCTTGATCCTCATTCACAATAGGTGTAGAGTCTGGAATGGAAGAACACAAGACAATGCAATCTTGAGGATCAACATAACATGAAGATGAAGGTTGAGGTAAAATAGACATGTGACAATCCATGGGCTTCGCAACCAAATTTGCGTGAAAAATGAGAGAAGTGATGTTGGGAGGATGTGACAATTGAACAGATGTGTGTGCCTATTCTCCCACATCACTCTGAAGTGGTGGAGCTGTTTGATGAGGGGATGGCAGATAGTCACTTGTGACAGTGGCCATGTCTATCTATGATTGTGTAGCTCCATCATCGAAGTCTACTGAGTGGGGCTTGGGCTTAAATTTTCTTTTAGGATTAACAAATTTTGCAAGACAACACTCAAATATGTCCATGAGATACTGGAATTTCATCTGACTTTTCGAAGCTTGAAACTGCAACACACGGAAGCGGTCCCAAAATTCCATAGGTGATTCATGTGGGGCCTTCCATTGTTGTAACAACTTTTGGTCAATAGGTTTTGGATCAAAATGATGGAAAGTAGATTGAATTAGATCACACAACTGATCAAGTGAGTGCATGCTACCGGGAGGTAGACTCCAGCACCACCGTAGTGGGGATTTGCGAAGTGTGTATGAAAGTAGCAGGCTGGTCTCTTCATCAGAGCATTCATCTTCATTGTCAAGCATTGCAAAGAAGTATTGTAAGTGCATAGGCCAGACCACTTCACCTCCACCATCATACATGGATTTGCACAAGAGATGAGAAAACTCCCTCGTGATGTCGAGAGGTTCAACATGCGAAAAACATCATGGAGGGGTGATTGTGACAATATCCATGATAGATGTGTGAAGGTTCAAAATAGGGTGAGAGGACACAACTTTTCATTTGATCCTCCTTCTAGTGCTAGAAATGTTGACAGTGTTGGACTCGCCAACATGTCAGGGGATCTCCTTGGTAAGAATTCCCAACTAGACCTTAGACCGTTTGGTGTAGGAGTCCCAGTAGTGGGTCGTTTTATATCGCCTTGACGACGGTTGCGTGCAGAGGCAAGTAATATGTCCTTGTTGGTAGCAAGGGTGTGACATATGCAACAAGCCAAGGAAGGTGCATGAATGGTTCTAACACATGAAAAGTGGGGTGAGTGCACCCCTTGGAAATCTGTGAAAGCACGCGGCTTGGAAGGGAACACACGAATGAAGATGCATCACAAGCTAGAAAGAAAGTAAGCTAACAATCCAAAGTGATGGTTAAACCAAAAACGCATTTAAGTAAAATTCATACATACATATACAGAACGAGTCCATACATGCATGCATAAGCAAACAATACATATATCATTAGAGTAAACAAGTTTGTTGAGATATATAACAACAAATGCATGAAACATGCTAGCTCTGTTTTATTAAGAAGTGAAAGTTCCAATCATATAGTACAACCATGATCAACCACTAGTCCCAATAGTGGAACATTATATTCACTTCCACCTACTCCTCCAAAGAGATGTACTAGCTCTGCACCGTGGAGAAGCCAAGGCTCGTTACAATACTCTCCAAGCTTTCTCTATGATACTCCTATCGGAAGCTTCGCTGACCAAAATCTTATACAATGAGTTATGAGGTACTATATATAGCAAAGGGTGGGGTGACCCTTGACATTCCCCTTTGTAACTATTCATCTACCCTCATGACTCTTCAACTACTCTATGACTGTTACATTCATCTATCGACACTTGAATTTCCTCTTGACAAGATGTTACATACAATCTGCACATGTACCCATGTGAGACAAAATAGGCTTGAGAAAGCCATACAAGACATCACTATGACCTAGACAACTGTGGGAAGACCAATCAACTCTTCAACATCCTCATGATGGTCGATAATGGCGAATTGATGCCAAGCTCAGTAGTTTGCAATGGTGTCCATATACTATGTGGTGACATCTTTCTGGAAACAAACTCTTGCCTCTGTTGCATCTGGGTACACTTCTTTAGCTCCTTTGTCTAACTTGTTTGATAACATGTACATCAGTGTCTTCAATGTGGCCAGACCAGTAACATACTGATGCATAGTGTTTGCACTAATCACCAAGTCTGCGCTGGTGGCTATGTGCATCAAATCGTCAAAGTACGGGTCTAGCTCCAGTTGGACTTATGCCTTTGTCTTTGCCTCGGTGAGTGTCCCAATAGATGGGATCGCATGTGCATGCACAACAACATCCATGCTTCTGAATACCCGTGCATGGGAAGCTTGCAAACTAGTGATGAGCTGCAGGAGTTTTTCATAGTTTTGGATCTGACTTCGGATGCATGCCTTCAACTCAACCGCTCTAGGCTTCATCATCTTGGGCAAGTGTAACGGGGCTCCCTTGTATCTCATTTTCCATGTTTTCATGTAATCGACAACAACATGCAAGTTTGACAAGATACCTGCTCTCCTAGCACAACGTTGTTGCCAACCGTTGAGATGGACAACCGCCTTATGCACGATATCAAATCTGGAATGTAACACCTGCGTGATTGTCTCAAGGGACGATACTTCATCTAGTGTCGCCTTCTTCAACTCTACTCAGGCAGATGCTATAATCAATTCTCCTCCTGCTTGGCCTTCTATAACTCCTTAGCCATCTGCTCATTCTCTGCTATCAAGAAGTAAACACTCAAGCTAGTGGCTTCGATATATGCTCTGGTAGCATCGTCCAATTTTGTTAGATGCTTGCACACGCTAGATATGATCAGTCGTTCCTCAAACTGCACAGGAGATGTGTAGTCATCCAGAGTAGACATTCTGTGAAATTTCACAACTCTTTGTTGCGACTCATCAAATGAAATGTTGTGCATCTCTTCTTCCAGATTGTCTCCAAGGATCTCAATATATCCTTGGTCACTTGGGACTTGCTCTTCTTCTAGATTCGGTGAAGCCGATGGATCAACCTCTTGGTAGTAAGGCATGAGGTCAATGTCTTGCTATAACTTTGGTTGCTCCATCTCTATATCCATCTGCCCGAGTACTCATTCAATCTCTTGAGCAAAGTCCCGCTCCTCCGATTATTCACCCTGTTTGCTTTGCACCAGCTGCTCGAATGAGTCTACTACTTGTATGGGTGAAATTTCATTAGCTTGTGCATGTTGCACCCCCTATTGTATTTGTCCATGCTAAGCTTCCTTATCTTTTCTATGTATCTCTTGTTGCTTCCGAAGTTTCTCCTTCAACTCATGCAACTCCTTCACTATTTCCTCCATCCTCTTTTTTCTCTCTACCTTTGTGCGATCCTCTTTTCGCACTGTTGCCTCTTCACCTCTATTGTGAAAGCCACTTTCTACACAAGTGGGTCTAGTCTAAACTTGCAACTTTGTTCTGCCTCTGCGTTGTCGACAATATTTCTCTTGCCTTTGTCACGTGCTAGTATGTTTACCTCTACTGCTACTACTGTTGGTGCTCTCCTGGATGCTGCTTTGCACTGCTTCGCTAACCATTCCACAACGATGCCGACCAGTTCAATGGGCCTAGAGAAGCTGTGACAATATCTCCATGGGTCTTTCTCAGCCCAATGACATGCCCCGTGGATCCACGGAAACTATACTCTCGCGAAGTGATCCTTCAAAAAACAATGCGGGCCATATAGATTGAAGCTTCGGGTGTCGAAAGTAAATTTCTTGAATTCTTTTGTCTTTGCATCCACCTGCTTGAGATTTTGTATCTCATACAACCCAATCTGCAACAGAAGAGTGTGCCAAGGTGCCTTCTTCTTCTGTTGCAGCCTAGCTGATAGTCCTGCCAAGATGTGGTATGATACTTCTTGCATGCCTTCTCCGTGAAGGTTTCTTCGTGTTGTACATCTGTATGAAGGTGACCAACAGTAAGGCATACCAATCCGCTATGTCGACCAGTGCCTCCATTGCTACCTTCAACATGCAAGGTGGATCCTGCTCAAATATAATCTTGTACACCAAGGTGAGAAAATGATCTGAGAACTGTGTGATGACCCCTTGGAAGCTTCATTCGGAAAACAATTTACAATAAGTGTTCATAGAGGTTTCTGCTGGTGTCCATGCCTACTTCAAGCCCGAGAACATTCTGTCGGGCACAGATTGCATCCAATATGTAAGCGGACATGTAGATTTTTTCTTTCTGACCTTTGGGCAGCTACTGAGCTCATGTTACCTATTCCTTTAGCCTGTGAGCCAACATGTCAGGCCAGTTGCATGCATTATCTTCACTGGCCAGTTAGTCCAATGCAATCACCCAACTCTACGGGAAGGTATTCATGCTCTCTTGGCCATACAAGTGACATGAAAAGATGACCAAGTACTGATACACCTTTAGCAGTATCTTTGTCTTGTAAATCTGGTTGGGTGTCATCCTGAATTTGGCTAGCTCCTCCACCCAGTTTTTCAAGATATCCCTGGAGTTGGCATTGCTACTGGGTATGTTGAAAGGTGTCTCCATGGCGATTACTGGCTTTGGGAAATGGTACATCTGCTAATAATCATGTGCCCTGAAGGTAGAAATTTTTGTCCCGCTGACATTGCATAACACCATTGTCACGAGATCAGTGTGCGAGACAATCCAATGTATCATGTCTGTGCATGGGAAAGCAGGATACCTGCATGCAATCCTATCCAAGCTGGACTTGTGAATGATCACATAGACTTGGAGGTCTTCAAGATCTTCCCCAAATGTTCCTGAGAATGCATCATTGACCTCACACCATTTCAGCTTGATGTCTTTGTCTATGATTAGCTTAGTGTCTTTGTATATCGGCAAACTCATAGACACTCGCTCAATTGCATCTCCAATTGCGCTTTTGTCAGTGTCCTTTGAACCTGCTCTCTTGGAGGCCATTGATCTTGAACTGTTAAGAGATAGACGAACACATGCTATATCTGGAGACATGGTGAAGCTATCATTTAAAATCAAAGAAAACTTGAGGACTGACATGCAACATACTTGGGGAACGACTGGAAAAGATTGCACAATTTTCATTGGGAGGCCAAGAGACTGATTGCCAAAACTATACAAAAGGCAGGTCGGGTTGTTGGGAGGCTGGTTAACCGTTGGAATTGTGCAATGCACAATCTAGATTGGCCTGTTGGGTGCTAAGATTGCGCAATGCTCAATTTCAGCTGGCAAATGATGCAGGCCCAGGGATTGCATAGCGCAATTTTTTAGGCCAACAGACACTGCCTCTCAGAATTACACAAAGCAAGACTGGAGGGCACTGACTAGCTAGATATGCACATTTTTTGGGAGGAAGGCAAAGCCTTCCCTGTCAGAATCGCGCAATGATGTCCAGGCAAGGCAAAGTTCGAGCCAAGGTTGTCGAGACCCACTGACGAGCAACTGAAAGCATAAGAAGATGTGTATGCATGGCATTATTGAGTGTAAGCAGGAGTGAATGATCATGCATGAAAACAAAAAATGCAAGATTCATAAAATGGAACCATATGCATGTGTGTGGAATGAGTCGCTGAATCAATGACCTTTCGTGTAAAATAGTGTCATGCATGCGACAATAATGAGATGTAAATGAAAAATGAAATAGTGCTTGTACATGCTAACATGCATGCAAACGACATCAAGCAGACAACACTCACATAAGCAAGAACACAAAAAGTAATAGAAATGTTTCAAAAGACAAGTAAAGTGAACTTACCCGGAAATAGCTAAGCTCAATGTGATGTGGGATGTTAGAGCTCCAAGATCGATGTGAAGAATGAGATCTGAAGTGTCGAATAAGTAAGTTTGAGGCATATGACGCACATACCACAAATCTAGGAAAAAGAAAAATTTGGAGGAAAGTTTGTAAAACAATCTTTGCATGTAACCTCCAGCTGCTAAAAATAGCTCCCTAAAGTCTAGGGATGCTTTTTTCATGTTTCTTTTTGCTGTTCTAGGAAAAAGAAGCCCATGCATGCAAGTCAAGTTGTTGGGTCCTGGGTGGAACTGGTCAACTTGAAGGAACATGCAACAACCTGCTTGACTGAGTGATAATTTTACACAATTTTTTGGAGGAGATCTGCTGGTTGTCTAGAGGGATTGTGCAATTTTCAGGAGGAGAAGCGGGCTGCTGCCCAGAATTGTGCAATTTATGGGCTGAGCTACATTGCTGGGCCAAATTGTGTAATTTTCCTGAGGAAGGTTGTTTGAATGAATTGCGTAATTTCTAGGCCTAGCAGGTTGCCCAACAGATTTTCGCAATTTCTAGAGGGAAGGCTAGTTCCCCTCTAGAATTACACAATTTTCTGAGGGAGCTACTTAGCCAGCAGCTGGCCCAAGTCCAGAGTGGCATCCTGTGAAGGAAGTGAAGCAAACTATCGTGCATAGGCTAGAAAGCTATTAAAAAACTAATGAAGCTTCTGTACTTGACAGTGCAAGACATGTTGCTAAGGATGGTTGGTAGGGAGGCTCCAAAACAAAACTAAGGCAAAATTTTGTAGGGTGGTTGTAGCCACTACAACAAAACCCTAGAAGCATAAAGAACATGCTTTTACCTAGAAGACCATCAATAAGAAGCATGAAACCCATGCTTTAATAATAATAACTTTTTCTTTTCTTCTTTTGTTCGTTACATATGATACATATTGAAATGAGTACAACAATAATTATGAATATAAAATCTAGTTACATTTTCAACACATCTTTGGGTACGCCCCCCATCCTTGGGTCTGCCCATCTATTATTGGGTTCGCATAAAAAATAATAATTCCTAGGGCGCTGCTCCAAACCTCATCTAGGGAGCTAACACCCCCCTACAACCCCGTCGACAAGGGAGGGTTATTGTGCTCCACACGGTCGGGGCTAGTCATGCAAATAATATAACACACACCCAACACCCCTATCGGTAAGTTAACATTGGTCCTTGTCATGTTCCTTGCTAAAAGAAGGGATATATGTGTTCTATATATAATAGAATAAATTCTAATTTGGACAAGCTAGCCTGATGAGGCAAAGGATGCTTAGTACCTCTATCATGAATGGACACTGCAAGATTTAAGTTGTGTTGTTCCAAAATTGGAACCAAGTGGTGTAGTATTATTGACTTTAAGTCCTTATTCTATATCCTTGCCCTTATATTTCTTTGTTCATTTACCATTTTGTAGGAATATTAGACTAAAGAAACTTGAATTCATGGCTTTTACAAAAAATGTTGGTTTATGATCCCTCTAAAATGTTGGTTTTAGAACACACGTTTCTATTTATATAATATTATTA
>APFE030486013.1:123721-147805 GCA_000404065.3 Pinus taeda
ATTGTGATAAATTTCATTAGACACTCAATCATAAAGAATTACTAGAGTGATGTGATTTTCTTGATCATTTTTGTTAGGATAAGAATGTTAAGCTATGTGATGCTTCAATATGTTGTTATTATTAATATTAGAAGACATGGTTAGGTCTAAAGAATGTGGAGACAAAGATGATGAGGATGAAAGCGGTGGAAACTGGCCATGAATAATAAGTGTGGATGCCTATTATGTAGCTATTCTTAAGATTAGAGGACGCGGAAATGAAGAAGTTGAGGATGAAGGGAGTGAAAATTAAGAAATAACACTGAGCTATGGGTAGATCATTCTCCTATTCAGTAAATAGGTTGGCCTTGGCCTAGACACAATTGGTTACCCCCCAAATAATACTAAATGTGAAATTCTTACTCTCATATATCACATCACAACTATTCAATTCAATTATGAGGGGTATTTTTCCTGCATGCCTCCTTGACATACTTCCTCTCTTAACATATCCTTGTGTATATTTTGAGATCCCTGGACAATTTGTATTCCAGCATACTAATTAACTTATCTTGTTAATGTAAAACCTTGAATGTGGCTCAAATTTACAATTTCTTTTTACTCCTCTTGCTCTTATTGCACTTGAGCATAGTTTCACACAATTCAGAAAGAAAAAAGAAGGGAAATATCTCTTTGCAAAAAATGAATAATATCCTCCAAAACCTACTCTAGTACTGTTAATAATGCTTAGAACCTTTAGACTAAAAAATTGAACTAATAAAGAGAAAAATGAGAACATGCTTTTGCACATAAAAATGGACAATATCTCTTCCAAAATCTACTCTAGTGAACAATGAAAATGAAACAAAGTTAATCATCAATGGAAAGTAGATGGGGATCAGAAACCTCCCATAGGTAGCTGCAATATGCCTCCTATTGAATAATAATTGCTCACATTCACTAATAAAGTATAGAGTCTAGACTGCTATTTTTACCAAACAGTTAGTAGGATCATCATTATTGCTGATATGATTCACTGTAAAACATATGCCATACTAGGCTAGATAATTTTTGGGATTTTCCATAGCTCTTATGCAAGAAACCTTAGTACAGTTATAAAATGTCTATATGCTAATAGCTCAGAAATAAAGTACATACGGTACTTTCAAACGAGTTCAAAAATTAGATTGTGGCTTTAGTATTTGTAAAGTTTTTAAGAAGGTAATATAAATTCTTGGATTTTGTTTACAAAACTTGCTAAGTCATATTGGCATATCCCATATTCCTTGTTCAGGAGTTAAGGACTATTATTATGATTTATTCTTTTGTATATACATCCATAGTATGCTCATATGTATTTAATGGAAAAAAATTAATAAATATTCCCTTTGCATGGCTACTTTAATCTATACATTTGATCAACATAATTCATAAATACAAGTGTGGAGTAACTATGTAATTATCCTTTCTACATTAGCTTTGTAAGTAGAGACTATTGTTGTGCACCGGAACCAACTCCAACAAGCCACACCAAATTTGCATGCCTCGTTCTCCAATTCCTTAGGATGTTCTTTCAAATAATTCAAGTAATTTTGGGCCTCCAGAAATCCTATGTTGTTGGCAATGATCCTTTTTCAAGCATGCATGTCTCCTTAAGTAATGGAAAATCTAACTAATAATAATGCTTGAAGTGATCCATGAATATGAATTCAAATGATGATGCTGTCATTTCAATGAGGAACTCGTCTAATTCATCCAACACCTTATTCCACATTCCTTTCAACATTGTTACCTTTGAGGACAATCCTAATGAGGAAAAATGGACACAAAATTCTATTAAAATTCAATTCATGGAAATATTCTCATTCCTAGCCTCTAGTATTAGACTATGATTCAAGAAAGCATTTGAAATATGATCAACATCATAGATACTCAAATTTTTTTGGGACAAATTAATACAAGAATTTATTGGCAATCAAAATTTCAAACATGCCCAGTACTAGCATTAAGTCATATGCCCAGACAACAACAAATTATTTGAGGTAGATTCAACATTAGATAAAACCTTTACCCTTAGTAATAGCAATGATACACTAATAATGCATCTACAAAAGTTCTATGCACTAGAAGTGAGATCAACATACATACGGTTGAAGGATCCACTCAAGTTAGATGCAATATTTCTAGCCTTCAATATTTGCAACTTGATTAATGTAAATAACATAAATCGTTTCCATCTAAATTGGAAGGCCTCACAATATATGATTAGATTTGATTTCCATTGAACCATTAATTGAATAATAGAAAATGTATAAATTTAAAACAAAATGTGTCTAGAAATTTTTTCTCATATAAAGCATGTTTAAATACTTTTAAGTTTTTACGCCAACTAAATGGCCTTCTAAGTTTTTACGCCAACTAAAAGTAAATAATCCATAGCTCATTTCATGAAGTTATAATATTAACGTTGGGAAGGAATACACCGCTTTCACTCAAAGAATAATGGGAAGGTAATTTGCCTTGAAAGTTTTTACGTCAATTTAAAGTAAAAAGTAAAGTAAATAATCCACAGCTCATTTCATGAAGTTATTATATTAACTTTTGGAAAGAAAAATGGCCTTCACTCCAAGAATACTAGAAAGGTAAATGGCCTTGTAAGTTTTTACATCAATTTAAAGTAAATAATCCATAGCTCATTTCAATATAATGTTGGAATATATAAAGGAAGAAAAACTTGCACTACCATATAAAACAATGATACTTAGGCAGGCAATAATGTAGAAACATTGGAAAGCGGTAAAGTGGGACCTGTGGAAACAGTGAAACTATGAGAACAAACAAAATGGGGTCATTCCAGAGTACAAATGCTTTTCTTGCACCCAAAGTAAAGTTGCTTACTTTTTTTTCCCTTCAATTAAATTGAAGAAATAGAGTTTGGAGCAGCCCACAGCCGTACATAATCTTGTTTAGAGAGAGACTATGCGGTTATTATTAAGATCAGAAGACATGGCCTGGCCCAGAGAACGTGGAAACAAAGATGATGACGATGATTGCAGTGGAAATTGGGCAGGAATAATGACTTTGGAAGTTTATTATGTAGTTATTCTTAAGATTAGAGGGTGAGGATGTGAAAATGAAGAAGTTGAGGATGAGGGAAGTGAAAATTAAGAAATAACATTTAGTTGTGGGTGGTTCATTTTTTTATGGGACAAATAGGCTGTTATTGACCTAGTTTCAGTGGGTTATTAAAAAAATATGAAATTTTCAATCTTATGTTCAATTTAATTATAAAGGGTATTTTTTAGAGCATGCAACTTTGACATACTTCCTCGCTTAACATCTCTTTGTGTATATTTGAGATCTTTAGACAATTTGTATTTCAACATATTAATTAACTTATCTTGTTAATGGTAAGCCTTGACTGTGGCTCAAATTTATAATTACAATTTCTTTTCACTTCTCTTGCTCTTATTGCATTTAAGCATAGTGTCAGAAAATTTAGAAAGAAAAAAAAGGGAAATATCTCTTTGCAAAATGTATGTATAATATTTTCCAAAACCTACTCTAGTACTTTTATAATGCCTAAAACCTAGTACTTTTATAATTCCTAAAACCTTTACACTAAAAAAAATTGAACTAATAAAGAGAAAAACGAGAACATGTTATTGCACATAAAAATGGATAATATCTCTTCCAAAATCTACTCTAGTGGACTTTGATAGTGAAACAAAGTTAATCATCAATGGAACGTAGATGGAGATCAAAAACCTCCCATAGGCAACTGCAAGATGCCTCATGTTGAATAATAACTGTTCACATTCACTAATAAATCGCAGAGCCCAGACTGCTATTTTTACCAAGCAGTTAGTAGGGTCATCATTATTGCTAATATGATTCAATGTAAACCATATTTCATACCATGCTAGATAGTTTGTAGGGTTTTACGTAGCTCTTATGCAAGCAACCTCAGTACAGTTATAAAATGTCTATATGCTAATAGCTCAGAAATGAAGTACATACAATACTTTCAAATGAGCTCAAAAATTAGATTGTAGCTTTAGTTTTTGTAAATTTTTTAACGAGGTAATAGAAATTATTGGATTTTGTTTACACCAACTTTCTCAGTCATATTGGCATATCCCATATCCCTTGTTCAGGAGTTAAGGACTACTGTTATGATCTATTCTTTTGTATATACATCCATAGTATGCTCATATGTATTTAATGAAAAGCAGTTAAGAAATATTCCCTTTGCCTGGTTACTTTAATCTATATATTTCATCAACATAATTCATAAATGCAAGTGTGGAGTAACTAGGTAATTATCCTTTCTACATCAACTTTGTAAGTAGAGACTATTATTGTGCATGGGAACCAACTCCAACAAGCTACATCAAATTTGCGGGTCTTGGTATCCAATTCATCAGGATGTTCTTTCAAATAATTCAAATAATTTGGGCTTCCAGAAATCCTATGTTGTCAAGCAACAATGCATCTTCCTTTGCCAAGCATACCTCTCTCCTTCAGTAGCAGAAAATATTACTGATAATAATGCTTGAAGTGATACATGAATATGGATTCAAATGATGATGTTGTCATTTCAATGAGGAACTCGTCTAATTCATCCAACACCTTACCCAAAGTTCCTTTTGACACTGTCACCTTTGAGGACAATCCTAATGAGGAAAAATAGACACAAAATTCTATTAAAATTCAGTTCATGGAAGCATGCTCATTGCTAGTATCAGACTATGATTCATGAAAACATTTGAAATATGATCAACATCATAGATACTTAATTTTTTTAAGAACAAATTAATACAAGAATTTATTGGTAATTAAAATTTCAAACATCCCCAGTACTAGCATTAAGTCATAAGCACAAACAAAAACAAATATTTAAAATAGATTCAACATTAGAGGCACTCTAAATCATGAGAATATGCATTGGAATGTAGTTTGGATGAATTTTTGTGTTCATTCTCTTTCTAATGAAAATATGAGAATACTATCTTTATAGGTTGTGTTCTCATATCTAGAAGTGATTATATATGAATTGTAATGAAAGATTTTTCATTAAAAGAAAGGCTTAACAATGCTTTCGAAAGCCAAAACTAGTGAATAAATAAATAAGAGTGGTTCAATATACATGTAACTGAGTAATATTCATTGAAAAAACATAATGGAACTATCATATTCACCTATGTTGAAGGAAATAGTTATTTTATTAGGAAAAGTGCACTAGTTACATTTGGAAGGAGCCTCAGAGAGCTAGAGGGGTGGTAAAATAGTGTATGTCTATCAAAATGTGGATTCATGGATTTCCTTCTTCTTTTTCTTTATAGAATTAAAAAAACATTGGTTATATTATATCCAAAATGTACAACAGAAGAACAATGTTTGGTGCTCAGACTCATTCTGGGGCTTTGATATACTATGGATGATCCCTTCTTTGATATACAATGGATGATCCCTTCAACTGTAATAGAGAAAATAAATATGATGACGATGGCCATGAGTACCAACCTAACTAATGAAAACCTTTTGGTAGACATGGACATAGGTGGCTCACCTTGTTTTCCCTTCTTCTTTCAAACATCCTTCCACTAAGTTGAAGGGAGTAGGCCTGGTGGAGGCTTCTACGAAACTACCTATTAATTTATATTCCAATCAATGTTCCCTCAAATTCATGTTCCCTCAAATTTAAGGGAAATTTCCATTTCCAAATCAGAGTTCTCCTAGTTTGAATTAGTTGTTCATCCATTTTTGTAGAAGGGGAAATTGGTGCCTTAGTCTATGTAAAAGGCTCAAGTAGAACATATCCATTTCTATGAATTGACCGAATGGTTATATTCCAACCTCTAGGTTTAATCAGTTTCCCCTTTCTTCCATGAAAATCTTGCTCTTTCGACATCTATTCTAGTAATGGCTGACTAGTTTCTTGACATTCTTTGCATTTGAGCATCATATTCTTGTGAGTATCATTCCATTCCAAGACAATATTATCTAGGAAATGCTCTAGTTTCCTCCCCCATCTAATGTCCGTCAACTTCAAATTCTCCAAGGAAAAGCTATTTTTTACGCAGATGCATCGTAAATTAACCCGAGAGAACCAAAGTTTTTATGAATTTACTTAAAACTTGGAGTACTATTCGTTTGGGATGAATTTTCTCAATGATATTTTGATATTTTGAAAAAAACATTAACCTTTGATGCTTTGCTCAGTCCACCTGATTATAGCAGTGATTTCCTTTTCTATCTTGCGACAAAATAATATACCATTGGTAGGTTTTGGTTCATAAATATGATGCCTTTAAGGAACATGTCATCTATTATTTAAGTTGTGGATTAGGAGACCCTAAACTTCATTATTCTCATGTTGAGGAATTGGCATTGGAAACAATCCATGCTATCTAGTGGCTTCATCGCTATATTTTGTGTCAAACATACTCAATATGGGAAAGGTAAATCATACATTGCATTTAATATTAGCATAGATGTTCATTTATAATACATTCTTGTGATTGTTGGATTCATCTTCCAATGTATCTTGGACTCCCTTTGATCATCCAACTTCCACACCTTAACCCTTAGCGGATGAGGTGTCCAACATCCCCCCCCTTAATTCGAAGGGGTATGTATGAGTCCAAGAAGAGAGTCGTAATAAAAAATGTGCAAAAATTCATCGCAGCACTAGACTAAATGTGCTCTCTAAAATGTTGGTATAAGGGGGGTGGTTTAAGGATGACCACCAACACTGGAACACTTGGTGCAGTTCCTATAACTCTTCCAAATATGGCATGAAGCTGAGGTATTTTTCTAGAGGAAGTGCTCCTCATGTTTTGAAGAGGGAAACATTCAACCTTGAAAGGGAGGTCTCACCTCGCATAAAAAGGGATAACCTCAACCTGGAAAGGGAGGTCTCAACCTTTGATGGTTTAAGGATGACCACCAAATATAAAATGCTTAATGCAATTCCTAGAACTCTTCCAAAACTGGCAAGAAGTTGAAGTCTTCTACTAGAGGAAGTGTCCCCAATTCTTTGAAGAGATGTCTCAACCCTGCATAAATGGTTTAAGGCTGATCATCAACTGAAGACATGCTTAGGGGCATCTTTGTCTTTGGATACAACTTTGAATCTGGTATGCTAGGTTGTGGCTCAGGCTTGCTTGATGTGGCTTTGAAGCTTCTATATGTCCATCACTTCTACCCTTGTGACATACAAGATGAGATGATGGATAAAATTCAACTGCAAGATATTTTAATATTGTAGAAGAAATTCTGACATATGACTGAAATATCTTCTAGGCTATTGAAGGACATTGCCAAGAAGTGATCCATCCAAGATGAATCTTTGTTCATGTAGGAGGATTGTTTTTTAAGTATTTGTTTAAATAATGAGTGGTTTTATGACAGTTCTCACATGGATAAAGATCAAAACAATGTTATTTCATATGGCCAACTCGTTCACAGTGTTGGAATTTAACAACTTTGGCTGTGAATGTGGAGGAGAAGAATCCGGAACAGGTGAAGGTGAATTGTCATGAAGGAATCTAGCACTCTAAATCTGGATGGGCTTTGAGTAATCTAGAATATAAAAGGACACATCCTTGTCATATCCAAGACCAGTTATATTCTTGTTATGGACAAGCTCTTCCCAAGATCTGATGATCGACTTGGGAAGTGTAGGCTGAATTTCTGCATTTGCATGTAATTTTGTTGCTTCATTGGGAACTAGATATGAATGAATTGTAACATTATTGAATTGTTTATGTGAGTCTATTTCAATGTTCTAAATATAAGAAGGTTCACAATGATGACTCCACTACTGTAATTCTTCCTACTGCAATTGAGATTCAATCTACAAAAAATCAATTTGTTCTTGTGCATATTGTATACATGCTTGAATGTTTGAAAGAGAGGCCTTGTTGATTTGGATTGTGTCATCAATAATGGATTGTATCAGATTTTTCAAGAACTCTAATACTTCACCAATTAGAGCCATTTTCACTTACAACAAAACAATACTGAAGCAACTCTGCTTTTTTTGTAAGCTAGAGAAAAAATGGAAACTAATAGAGTGGCTTGGATAAAAGCCTCTAAACTGTCAAAATCTGCAGTGATGAGGTGATGTCTCTAGCCCCAACTTCACACATTCAAGCATTCACACTAACACTTCTATGTCAACGAATACTATAAACAACAATTCTTAACCATAAAATCACTATATTTCTTATGCTACCTTATGCCACATTTTCCAATCATAAAAAAAAGGATTACATAATGAGTAATGCTTTGAAAGCTTAGAATCACAAAGGAATTTGTTTTTGAGCCAGACTTGTTCTACTATCAATCACTTAGCCAGGAAATTTTACTAATGTTTTGTGCATCCACCAATACTCTTTGAGATAACTTAAATTTTAGTGTGTTGTAATTGAGTGAGGTATTCTTCCTCAACCTCAATTATATGCAATCCATTATTCTTCCACAAGGATCATCTTGGGATGCAACTTTGTCAATATAACTTGATTTGGGATCACTTGCCTCTACTTTAGGCCTGAGGTACTGTCTTGGTATCCATCATAATTGTGATATTCCTTAGGAGAAAGGAAACATAGACAATGCAGAAATTCCTTGGGTTTCATCTCCTGGCTTGTGTGCGAAAGTTGCAATTTCATTTGAAAAACACATTGTTCTTTGGAAAGATCAGATAAGATGAGACAAATGGAAAATATGCAGGGTGCATTGGATGCTGATTTTTGGGACCAGGAAATCGCATCACCTACCTCATGAGATGGACAAGTGAAGGATTTTCTTGTGGACCCAATGCCTCTATGCCTAGTTTAGTGCTCTAAGCTCTAGAGGCCTTACCAAATTTTGTTTTTTCATCAGTTTGCAAATATTCCAGTGTTTCCCTCTTATGTGGCTTATGGAGGTGGATTATTATTGGAACAGGTATTGGACTGCGTCTAAGGATGGAACTAGTGGGCTGCTATTACAGGTCAGTTTTGTGTTCAAAAATATATCTGTCTTTGGTAGCAAGTTCATAGCACTATGGTAATGAGAAGGGATGATGTGCTAGGGCTATTGTCCATCACAAGTTACGACGTCATGATGTATGCATGGAATCTTCATGGTATTAGCGTTCCACTCAATGTATCAATGGAACCTCCCATGTCAACACAAAGAATGAATGTTGCTATAGTTTATGTAGGATGAACACAAGATTCCAAGAGTGTTTAATTCTACTTCAATGCATTATTCAAAAAAAAGAATGATGTACAAGAAAATTTCCAGTGGTCATCATGAGAAGATTTTAGAGTCTGGTCACTACCTCTTCTCTTTTTGAAGACCCATATATCTTCTTACAAAAGCTCGATACTTTCATGGTGTAGGAAATCTTGGTTGGCATGTCTTTTCCTCTACCAATGTTTTACGAAAATCAAGAATTGAACAAAACAAGTTTATTAGTGGTGTAGCAGCACAAATAAGTTCAACGCACAAAACTCAAAACACATTACTCAATGTAAACTTGAATAACGTGAACCAATGACTTGTTATAGAAATGATAGGTCTTGAATAGTTCTAGAAACATTATATAATATGAACCAACAAGTCCTTGAATAAAAATTACAACGTTAGATAATAAACAACACAACAACGATTTTCTCTTGACTCAGAGCCATCGCATCTAGGATGATTGACTTGCAATGGAATGAACGAATCAACAATGGTTCACAGCAAATGAATTCAACGAAAATGTAATTCAACGCATAAATTTCATGGATGCAGAGGAGGTGTATTCTTCTTCAGGAAAACACAAAAATAAATATGACATGTTCATGTACATTTGGTAGCTAGGATGGAAAGATGTGTTTTTGAAAGACAGTGTAATTGTGCAGGGAACGTTTCTTAGAGCTGCTACAGAACTTTGCAGAGATCGCACCTAGAATTTAGCTGACAACCTATTCATGAAATGCAAAACTGACATGCACTGAGTGGTCACAAAATTAGTGGCTCATATTTGGGCAGGGTGGGAATATGCCTGCTCTGATACCATGTTAAACATAGTCAAGATAGGAAAGGTAAATCATACATTGCATTTACTATTAGCATAGATGTCAATTTATAATACATTCTTGTGACTATTGGATTCATCTTCCAACGTCTCTCGGACTCCCTTTGAATGTCCAACTTCCACACCTTAACCCTTAGCGGATTAGGTGTCCAGCATTTGGTTAAGGAAAACCATTGTAGTTTTTGATGCCAATCCTTTTCAATTTGTTCTGAGAAGGTGAGCGATTTGGGGCAAATGCAATAAATGGATTGTGATTTTGCAATAATTTGATCTTAAGTTTATGTCAGAAAAATAAAAGAAATCCTTGGTTTTTGTAGAATTGATTTCAGAACAGCCTTGTGATGGAGAATATAATTATGACAAATTGATTCCTGATGAAAATCTTTTATATCTCCTCACAAGATCCTTGGTACAGAGACATCATATTATATCTCTAGAATTTGAAGTTTTCTTTGTCCTTTTCTAAGCACGATCATAGAAAATTACGCCAGCTCGCTAAGAATTATTTGATTATCAATGAAACCTTATATCTTCATGGGGTCAACTCAATCCTAATACGTTATTCAACCTTAGAAGACAATGAGTTAGTTTTAAATGATTTTCACAGTGGGGCTTGTGGCGGTCATCTATTCGGGTTGGAAAGAACTCAGAAGATCTTGTGTGTAGGGTATTTTTGGCCTTTGTTTTCAAAGATTTCATTGAAGTGGTAAAAGAATGCCATCCTTTTGAAGTCTAAACTTGAAGAATGTGTGCTCATCTAGCTATGTTATTTCACTTTCTTATTATCGGTCCTAAATTAGGAATTTATTATACTACATGTAACCTAGCCTCGGCTAGGGGGCATAAGTACATTATCGTGGCAATCGACTACTTTACTAAGTGGGTTAGAGCCATGCCTACCTTTAATAATGATGATGGGACAACTACAATTTACCTTTTCAATCATGGCATCTCATGTTTCGATATCCCTAAAGAGATTTTCACTGACCATGGAAATCACTTTCAGAATAAAATGATGTCTGAATTGGCTTCTAAATTGGTATTCACACAACAACATTCTTATCCTTATTATCCTCAAGCTAATAGCCAGGTTGAAGTTATTAATAAATACCTCAAAATTATCCTATAAAGGACTATTAATCAAGCTAAGTCAAATTGGCACATCATGTTATATCCTGCTTTGTGGGCTTACCAAAAATCTATTAAAATTTCTACTGGATTTACTTCTTTTTAGTTTGTTATGGTATGGAATCAATCCTTCCTATAGAATGCTATATTCTATCCTTTAAGTTAGCATTCCAACTTCTTACTAACACATCAAGATTATAAGAGTGCATTTTTCACTTAGAACATCTTGATGAGTAGTGTCGAGATGTCACTACAACAAATGAGGCTAATAAGAAGAGAGTAAAAGGACAATATGATAAGTGTGTATGCCCTAAGTTTTCTCTAAAGGTGACTATATCCTGGTCTTTGAGCAAGATAAGGACACCTTGGGGGTAGCTAAGTTTAAACCTATGTGGTACAGTCCTTATATTGTTAAACATGTTTTGAAGAAGGGTGCTTATGAGTTGGTTGATTTTGAAGGAAAACGTCTATCTGAGCCCAAGAATGGGCTCTCTCTCAAGAAGTATTATGCTTAGGCCATTACCTAAGAATATTATTTGTTTTGTAAATATTGTACTTAGTGTTTTAGGTTCTATCTATGCGTTTCTTAGTGATGGAGTTAATGGCGTTTTGGATCCGCTTTGGCACGCATCAATGGGTGAACTAATTTACTTAGGCTTGCATATGGTGCTAGCTGACACACCAAGAAATTAGTTTCTGCAAACTGGGTAATATATTATCCATTTGGTGAGTTTTTGGTCAGTCATGGTGCATGTATAGGTCCAACTTATAATAATATGACTAAATACAATGTCATTATTGAATCACTTACGTAAGTAATATCTCATGATATTCACTTGTGAATAATATACCTAGACTGGCAACTGGTGGTGTCTCAATTAAATAATGTTTATCATGCGAGAGATCCTTCGTTACATCAATAATTCCTGAGAGTGAGATTACTTGAATGATCATTTAATTTTATAACACACATTCATATTCCATGATCGAATAATTCATTTTTCGATTCTATAGAAAACCATGTATTATATTGACATATTAATCATCCATCACCTTAAATCAAAACATCATACATTCATTTTACATATAATCAAATTCTCTTGAAATCAATGTATATATAGATAGATAATGTTAAAAAATATTACAAAATGTGGACAAATGTCCTACAACATTAGGGCTTATTCATATTGATATATCTATTTGATCAATCTAATCCTAAAAACTCTAAATCTGAGGGCCTTGCCCTAGATGAATCTTATGGTAGTAGACGATGGCATTTTCCACTCATCGAAAGAGTCGCACCCAATCTCATGGTACTCCTACCACTCACCTCTCTATAGCCTCTAGTAGGTCCTCCATTGCTGCCATTGGAACTTGTTGAGTTAAACTCTCCAAGTTCCTTTGAACAACTCTTAGGACCCTCTTAGACTTTGTTGATGCAACTTCTGCATCTCTATCTTGACGCTTATTCCTCGATAAACCCTCATGCCTCACTGTTCTAATATTTACATCATCTTCATTCGAACCTTGTCAAGACTTTTGTTCCACAAAAAACAAACTTCAATTTTTTGAGAATATTTTAAAAATTAAAAGAAAAAAGAAATATAATCAAAAAATCAAAAATCATTACAAATATTGCCCCGTGCAACTCCTTTAGGAAGTGCTTGTTGGAAATACTGACAGGAGGGTGAATTAGTATTTCTTATCAAATAGTATATTTTTAATTCCACATAGCATTAATTTTTATTAGTATCATATAAATATAAACATCATCAATACCATTCAACAATGCATAACAAATATAGATAGTTGACACTAAGATTTTTAGGTGGAAACCCCTCTAGCATAAAAACAATTGAATGCTTCTGAATATTTGTCTTCAAAGGTTTACATCAAGTTTTCAGCTCCAACTAAAGGAGGATCCAACCCCGTAATTTACAGGCTCAAAACTGTAGGATACTCCAGTTCCCTATTTACTAGCTGCAACTAGGAGGATGCTCTAACGCCCTAGTTTATAGGCTCCAACATGAATGTTCTCCAACACCTTATGTACTAGCTATAATTGGATGAACGCTCCAACATCCTACGTAGGCTCTAACCTTCCCTAAAACCTCCCTACCACCCTGAAGTCTTCTCAAGATCTAACCTATAGGAGACTTCGATCTCTTGCCTTGCACCACCTTGCCACCCTAATCATCCCACAGACAAAGCTTCACAATTTTCAAACTAGATCCACATATGCTCAATATCAATAGGAAACTATAAAATGATAATATTTAAAGAAAATTCTGTCAATCTGCTTCCGGTCAAACCGTACCTCAAACCTTGGATGTGAATATCAACTATCATAAACGATTATCCCTCTCTACGATTTGCACATCAATCCCTAGCACCCCTTAATAATCAAATATTCTTGGCACATCAAGATGAAACCCTAGGAAACATAAACACATGCTCATTGTCAACAACAATAATAACTTCCTCTGTTGCAAATACCAAACCCTAGCTATTAATACCATTATTATACTTCAAAAATTGTGGCCAAAAGTTCTTGTCATACATACATCTATTGACCAACCCTAGTAGTAACATTATAGTATTTTTGCAATACAAGCTTTTGCGCAACCAAACGTTGACCCACATATAAACCTAGTTTTTCCCAATACTGCCAAACCCTAGCAATAGCCTCACTCTATCCGACAATAGCAAAATCGACTCTATTCACCTTGATGAACCTCTTATTAAGCTTCATCCACTCAACAATAGCATATCATTCCAAACTTGTCTACAATGTAAGCTTCCATCTCAACAATTCATGCTTAATTTACAATAGTCTGTGAGTTCTAAATTCAATGGTTATTCTCATTTTTAATTTGGATCAATAAAAAACCCACTTGAATCTATAATTGATTAACTATCCTAGATAATTTTTCTTCACAGGTGTTGTTATACAAAATGCATTTTCTTCGGTAATTTTGCAAAAAAAAGTTCCTTGTCAGTCTCTTGAACATTTGACAAAACTGAGAGTACAATAAAGTAAAGCAAATTTTAATACATCAAATTTGAACCTAGCATTGTACCATGTATATGCTATATGCTAAATGTGTTATTATATATTAAGAAACCCCATGGTTATTTAATGTTTCAATTCCTTACATATTTAGTCTATGTAGAAGCTACCATGTGAGGAGCATAATACACATTAGGCATCAACATATAATAATATCCTTGTGTTTGGCACTATTTCTGCCAAAAATTGAACTCGCTCAACTTAACCCTTGCTCAAATCGCATTACTGTGTAAGATGATTTATATGTGACTAGTATACCTTTGACTACCACATAGCCATTCAAATGCTTAGTGAGACACCATGTACTATATCCATTTTGTAGACAACTTCTATTAAAATCATATCACCCTACTTCAAGCTGCTATTGATCCAGGGAACACACAGAAAATAAGAAGAAGGTTCAAGCTTGCATTTACACTGAATCAATATGAATCACTTTGAGGATAGTTCTTAGGATCATTCTATGGTGTGAGCTCTTATTGCATCAACATCAAAAAGAAATTGAGAAGATCCTAGAATGTAGAGAAAGAATTCATGCTCCTTTACATATCAATGAACCAAAATAAATATGAACTTCAAACCACAATCTCCAACCAAAACTTGTGCCACAAATGTTCACTTTATTCAATGAACAAAACCACAACAAGAGCATAGAGATTTTCAAAAAAGGTGTATGAATGTTCAAACCACAGTGCCAAAAATTGATACCACTGTATTCACATTTAGGGCTTCAAAAAGGATGTACATAAATGACTTCATAGACTGTCGAAGAACCATAACAAAACCAAACTTGGAATTAGATTTGAGAATTTCTTAAGCGATCAACATCCATTTTCCAATGTCAATCAACATGTGTCTAGGCTATTTCAATCAACAAATAGACATATATATTCTTTCTACATACAAATGAATCAAATCTTTGTGCACAAACATATGGGCTTCAATTACTCTTTTCAAGGCAGACCTGGGCTGTAAGATGAAAGAATGTAGAGGTATTTCAAACTACATAATTATGGTATTTCAGAGGAGTCGTAGCACTATTCTATCTACACCCTTCAAAAAAATTTTATTCACAAATGCCCAAAAATTTAAATTGGAAAAAGATATCCCAATGGAACCCTAGTACCCAAAATAAAAATACATATAATCCAAGTCACTATAGAAATAACCTTTCATATATATCCTGTTATCAAATTTACAATAACCACAGGGCCGAGATTTGTTTCTGAGCTTCATCATAGAAGATTTGTGTTTCACAAATACCTTAGGAAGCATAATCAATACCTTTGAAGATATTTAATTTGGATAAAAAATGAACTTAAAAGGAGCCATCTGACTTAATTAAATCATTTAATTCGACTTGGAGATTTGAATTCCAAAGATTATTTTTTTAGTGAAAACCCATTCAATATTACCTTGTAATTTATTTTCAAACAAATCTTTTCCTTTATTTGATATTTGAATTTTTAACTTTTCTTCCAACCTAAATTTGGGTTTTATTAAATATATTTCCTTCATTGTAGAATTAGCTAACGACTTAGCCAATATTATTATCCATGATTGGATCCAAAGAGAATTTTCCACATCATCGACTCATGGGGTTCTTTCCCACATGGCATGCCACATACAATCGGAATTAGATCAACGTTGAAAATACAATAGTGAGGATGTCCAACACAAATTTAGTGATTTTCGTCTTCAAATAATTCCAACAAATATGGTACATTGATCACCCAGGGAATCCAAATCATGGAGCTAAGGCTTCAAACCATATTCTATGGAGCTTTCAACTTGATGTAATCTAAGAAAATATAAGAATGTTCATTAACTAATGTTGGCATCAATGATAACATCATTCAACCAAACCCCCCTTTTTCATTGATGGCAACACATGTACTCCTTCTGTGAGTACAACTCCCTCTAACTTCATGCATCGATCTCGTTCATGTGATTTCTCTCTCCCTTTGACATCAATGGAAAAGGTGACTCCCCCTGAAAATTTGCCTACTTCCTGTGGACCCATCATATGCTTGTACTCCCCTTGATGATAAGCCTTCTTCTGCCTTCCTTCAAGATACCTTATCTACTTAGAAATGCTTGCAATAAATAACCTATCTACCCTTGACATGTTTTTCTTCATAAGAATTATCATGTTTGAGACCTTTGGTAAATATGCTCTACAAACATTCTATTAGAAAAAACATCCCAAAATGATAATGACTCCTTTGATATGTCTTTTTATCAATTTGAAAGAGATGATGATCATTTTGGACCTATATTCCTTTAATTGTTCTTCTCTCCCTGACTAGATATCTTTCTTTGATGCTTCCCACAAAATACTAGATTACTTTCTCTCAATATTTCTCTTCTCATATCATGTTATGATCCCATAACATGATACACCTTATTTTTCCTGAATCCTTTTGCAAATATTTCCGTGAATTTTCAATGTGAAGCTATTGTTCTACTGAAAATATCATTTGTCATCTGTCAACCCACTACATAACTCCCCATATTCAACATTCATTGGATAGGGAGTCTTCAACAACAAGGTTTAGAACAAGGAAAAAACCATCTATGCCACTAGATCATCTAAGACCTGGACATCTTCTACTATGGATTCATCATTCCTTTTCACCTTTATAATACCTGAAAGCATTACTGTTGAGACTTTCTCATTTTCTTGGTCTTATTGCATCTGTTTTCTTCTCCATAGTTGTATCTGATGATGTTAGGGTTTTCCATCATGAAAGATTCCATCTTTTACCTGGAATCGCAAGCTATGTGTCCATATTTATGGCATTTGTAGCATTCAACATTTGGTATGAATGATGGAGAGAAAAATATATACTTTCGTCTAGCAAAATCATTGAAGTATCTGCCTTGAGCTCTTGTAACCTTAGTTCTAGGTTTTGATAATGCCCTTGATAATTTTACTTGTCATAATCCTTACAATCCCTAGCTATATGTCCAAAGTTAGTACAATAAAATCAATAGCCATTAAAAAAATAGCATACCTAGATGAGTTATCTTATCTGGATGATTTTTTATACTCATTCTTCCTTGGAGGTGATACAATCCTTTGTTGATCCTTGTTCTTGATTGCTTCAACATTATTCCTTGGAGCCACACTATTTTTAATCTTCTTATGTCTTTCCTTTTGATTTTTTCTTTGTGGGATATAGTTGTCATTATTCTTATCAATCTTTCTCTACAGGGACTTGGAGCTTGTACCTTCATTGCATGGGGATTGCCTGTTTCTTTTTCTTTCATATTTAATATGGTCATTTCATTGTTCTTCCTTTCATTATCAACCATTTTTTCCTTCCTCATCTTACCTATTTCAGAGAGGGAAACATCAAGTTCTTCTTTCTTTTGAGAGAGGTCTTCTTGAAATTGGATTTTCAAGAAATTCCTTCTCTCTTCTACTTCTTTTGCTTGTTGCTTTAGAATAGTGCCTTTCTCTGCTTCTCTGTTAAAAACTTGTTTTTTTTCCTTATGCCTTATAATTTCTTTCCCGAGCATCCTAATTTATGATGAATATGCATCTAATTCGTTTTGTTTTTTTTATCAATTTCAAATATGTACCTTCAACCAGATTCCTTTAGTTGTCTTTATTTTTTTTATTTCTACTTCCCACACTTGGAGTTCAAAAGAGAAACTTCTTCCTTTGAGCATGTGAATTTCCCTTTCTGTGTTCTTCCATTCTTTGTTACTTTCTTCATTTTTTCTTCCAAGTGATTCTTCAACTTTTATGGTTTCTTCCAGCTGCACTTTAATGATAATGATGATCTCATTTGATTCTTCATTCTTCTTATTGAGGCTTTTGTTATTTTATTTTGTTATCCTTAGTTCAACTTCCAAAAGTTTAATTTTTCTTCAACTTTAAGCTCCTTTATAACTCTAACCATTTTGTTTTTAAATTCCATTTCATTCATCTTTTAATTCTTTTTTTCAGGAGCTTCCATCCTATTATACCTAGCAATGAATATCATTGTGATCCGGATCTTGGGGGAGTGCCCCCAAGATCTAAAAAATTGAAATTGTGAGAAGAAAAGGAGTATAATGCCTAATAAACAAAACCACAAAGATTTTTTTATTAAAACAGATAATATTCGTAAGGAATACATTGTGGTGGATGATGAGCCCCGGAATTGGTAACTTATTGGGCTCATTTTGCCTAATTCTTCTTGATCAATCCACCATTTTTCATATTTTATGCATGTCTTTTGAGTATGTTTATGTTAATTGCATGAATGAGGGTGGTCACTTTACCAAGAAGGCTAATATGTGGTTATTTTAGGTTTTTGGACAATTTTTGGAACAAAGCCAAGCAATTATGAGCTAGATGACAACCAAGCATGAAGGAACAAGGGTGAGGATTCGTAGGGAGGATGTCTCTTGCATTAAATGTCCTTTCCTCGAAATCTCCACCCTCAACTCGGAGCTCAGTAGACCACCAAAATGAATCCTAGAGGCAGCTGAGCAGCTTGGTGAAAAGTGACTGTTTACTGGCAGTTGGAGCAGCCGAGCCCCTTGAGTTAAGGAGGGCTGCTGAGGCCCCTCGTAGGCATAAATAGGAAGGCTTTCAGCCTTCGTAGTTTACTTTTTTGGACTATTGTTATTTTGCACTAAGGTGCTGTTATTTTCTCAGCTCATTTTCATAGCTGCTGTTGTGTAACTTTCTTATGAACATGGCTATTTTTGAGTAATGGAAAGAAACTTTATTTGGCATCAATTTTGAGTTTCTTTAGGAGCCTGTAGCTCTTGAGGTTGGGCCCAACCCAAGTGCCAAGGCTTCCTTCATGTACTATTATTTGTTTTTATGTCTTTGCAAAATAGCTTCTGTTAAGTAGATCAACATCTTGCTGGTTACATAGGTCATGGTTGATGATTAGATAGGCTTTTTATGTTCAGATTTAGTTGGTAGATTAGTAACAGGGAAGATCTCTAGAAAAGGGCCATCAAGCACCTCTGATATCACCTCTCCCTCAGTGGGATCGTGAGCTGGGACAAAGGTGACATCACTGCCAACAAAAACACTATCTTTGCTTCACCATGCAATTAGTAGTGTTGGATTCTTAGTTGCCGAACTTGATATCAATTTTGATTGCATGCTTAGGGTTATGATTGCTTAGTTGCGTAGTCATTTCATCTGATTTCATTGCAAATAAACTTATGTTCCATTTCTTTGCTACTATCTAGGTCAGAATAGACTAACGCAACTGGGCCTTTGATTTTCCAAGTGTTTGGTTGTCCAATTTGAAAACCACTTACAGAGCACCTGTTAGCCTTCTTCATCTACCCATACTCCATCAACTCCACCTGCTCCATCCTCCACTTAGAACCCTTACCTCACATTTTCCTAATTCGCTTACTTTGCCCTGATTCTCATCTTGTTGTGCAACAATGTTTCATCCCTCCTTGAACAAATCTAACCATCCATGCCACTCCTCAACTCCATCCACCAAGTCTTGGACCTCCTCACACCCCTATCTCACCTCCATACTCATTCCTCCACCTTTTTACCTCCATCAATCCTTCAAAATCCCATTTCTGAACATCCTGTAGAAAATTACAGACATCTTGTAGAAATTCTAGAACATCCTGTAGAACCCCTGCAGACTTCCTGTAGAAGCTCACGAAAGCGGTTTCTTGAAAGCCAATCTCTGTGAAACTCTCAAGAAGGGTGCTAAGGACCCCTTAGGCCCTCTCTGAACCTTCCCAGCCTCCTGCAACCATTTCCTCTCACTAATCCACCTCTGCACAGTCAAAAACAGTGAAAACACATGCATGATGAATCTAACAATTTAATAAAAAATACAAAATGATGTTTTCTTCAGATAGAAGTAGCTTAGGCACATGTATTTTAACTTCCTAGAAGTAATGGAATCTCTTTCAGTAGCTTGCATTCTCTTTTTCGCATCAGCAGGGCTAGCTGGTAAAATTAGGGTTTGCTAGGGTTTGCCTTTCCTTTCAGCGTTTCAGTTTCTTTCTGCAAGTTGATTAGCTTCCCTTGAGTTATCTTTCGTCCATCAGTAAAAATCTTCTTCTCAGAGCTCATAGAAGTTGGCTTAAGCCCCTAGCGGACTTGTGCCAGCTGACCAAGTGGCAGCTGCAGCAAGAGCTAGTACTTGTGCATACAACACCGTCGCTTCCAAGTTTATTACGAACTACCAGGTTGATATAAAGTAAAGAAGGGAGTCCCAGGAGTTGCAGCAATATTGCTGCAATACTGGAGCCCACCATTCTTTTTGGCGCCGTTGCCGGAGAAGCATCAGAGTATTTGTGATTGCTGATTTTCTTCTATTTTCTACCACAACCTTCTGCTCAATAGTTTATTTCATTTCCATTCTGCAATTTCATTTCCGAAAAAATAGACTAGACATTTCCTACTTTCCTAGACTAGAATTTCAATTCTGCTAGTGTAGAGTAGCATTTCAATTCCGCAATTTCAATTTCGCAAACGTAGCCTAGCATTTCATTCCTGCAACTTCATTTCAGCAATATATATTAGTTCTTTCCTGCTTTCATTTCAATTCCACATTTTCATTTCAGCAAGATAGATTTTAGTTAGTTACAATTCAATCTATTTTCAGTTTTGCAGGTACAAGCAGAAAAAACAAAAGCAGCCAAAAATCTTTCATTTCATGCCTCGTAGGAATAGAGACAATACCAGAAAATTCCTACCCAACACCCCCACCACATCACTGAGTCACCCTTCTCTCTTCTTTGGTGGCCATGATCCAGAAGAACCTATAGGTGAACCCCCTGAGATATACGAATATCCTATAATAGAAGAAGAGCAAGAGAACATTCCTCTTGAGGCCATGGCTGAACACAAAAACGGTATAGGAGATAATGAGAGAATAGAAGGTGCCTTTCCCATCCGAGAGACCAATGGGGACATGAAAATGAATAACATAAGTCCCTCATCCTTACCTCACTTCCATGGATTGACCACTGAAGACCCTGATACCTTCCTGTTTGAGTTTGCTGTCCTGTGTCGAACTTATGACTATGCCGAAGACGAGCAAAAGCTGAAACTCTTTCTCTCTAATCTCAAGGATGCAACACTACGCTGATTCATGGGGTTACCTGGAAATAGTATCACTACTTGGGCTCAGATGCAGCAAGCCTTTAACAACAAATACCGGGACTACTGTAGGTCAAAGGAAACAAAGGGAGAGATCTTTCAAATGACCATGGGAAATGATGAGTCTTTAGAAGACTACGAGGAAAGGTTCCAACTTAGTTATAAATGGGCCAGGTGCACACTTGAGCCTGAATCTTTGAAGCTGGTTCTACTCCGAGGAGTCCCTGAAGACCTTCTAGATACCCTCCATCTGCTAGCTGGAGGAGACATCTACCAACTGCCTTATGAGGACATAAAGACTGTGTTTAGAAACCATTCTAGGGCAGCCCGGAAAAGAGGAAAGGGGAATCCACTTTTAGCTAGTACCACCTTCTCCAAGCATGAGTTTGCTAACCAGATGGAAGACCTCAAAAGTGAGATGAGACAGACTATTGCCATGCAACTTGATACTTTATGAATCCAACAAAAGAAAGAGGAAGTTGAGAGGGCTTTGGCCATTTTCTGTCCCAGATGTACGAGGAAGCACCCTAAGAACGAGTGTCCATTGCACTCAGTAGAGGTATGGTTCATTTGTGAGGAAGACCACCCCACAAACCAATGCCCAACCTTACCCGGATTTAAAGCCATGTACCTAGGGACTGAGGTAACCAGTGAACCTCTCTACTTCCTCAACTAAAGGAGGCCACATGGGCCCAGACCTTACCAGTAGGGGATGCAGGGGACATCCCAAGCTTATTATAGCCCCAATCAATCTGCTCACATACCTTCTTGGGGTCCCCCTGCTCATCCTTCCTGGTCCGCACCTCCTCCGTGGTCTTATCCATCTCAATACCATACTCAACCTACCGCTCATTCGTTTCCCTCACATGTCTAGCCTCAGCCTCAGTCGAATGCACCTTAGTAGGGATGGAGGCCCCAATACAACTCTCTTCCTGCCATTTTTCCTCCACCACCTACTCAACCATAGCCATTACCTCCTGCTCCTCCAAGACAACCCCAGATGCCTGCCCAACCGAACCCGAACCCCAACAATAGACAGGCCCAATAGGTATACACTGGGGAGACAACGTGTCCTACCTATGATGTGGAGATCCAGGGGATCAATCTGTGATCTGGGAAGGTCCTTCCAGATCGCCCACTTCCTTCCCCAGAGGAGGAGGAAGAAAAACAAGAAAGTGATCCCAAAGCAATTCCACCCTTTCCTGAGCGACTAACAGCAACCACGCAACCAAACCCAGAGGAGACTGAGCTTCTGGGAGAACTTAAGTAGTTGTGTGTGAAAATACCCCTTCTCTAGGCCATAAAAGATGTACTGATATACAACAAATTGATCAAGGAGAAGTGTTTCAGGCACCCAGGCAGGGGCAAGAGAGATGCCCAGACTATCAATGTCATAGGACAACTGTCCGATCTAATGTTGGGGCAAGTAATCTATCCAAAATATTTGGACCCTGGGAGTCCTGTAGTTGATGTCCACATCAATGTCACCATAATCCCCCACATCTTGATTGATCTAGGGGCTGCCATTAATGTGATGACCAGGGACACTATGCTTAAACTCAACCTTCAAAGTTCCTTGAGGAAGACCTCGACAGTGCTGCAGTTAGCAGATCACTCCACCGTGACTCCCGAAGGGATTGTGGAAGATGTCTTGGTCTCTGTTGACTCTTGGGAGTACCCTGCGGACTTCTTGGTCCTTCAGCCAAAGGCAAAGATCACTAGATACCCCCCCATTTTGCGAAGGCCTTGGCTAGCTACTGTAGATGCTTACATCAGTTGTCAAGATGGAAGCATGACCATCAAGAATGGGCCTATGTCTAAGAAGTTAGTCCTCTATTGCCCTGCCCAACCTCTGCTAGAACATGAATTGCCACTCTGGTTGGAAGAGGGAGATGAGGATGAGGTCTACTCTGAACCTTTGTGCGCAATAGAATCCACCAGGGGAGGCCCTCAAACCGAGGATGACTTGATTGGGAATTTGATTCAAAACCCACCTCCTGATGCACTGTCATTAGAAGAATTGGTGGAAGATACCCAAGCTAGTGCTTTAGTGGACCTCTGTGTGACTGATCTAACCTCTCCTAGAGTTAAGAATGTGGAATTTGGCCCTGAAATAACCTTAAAGATTAGCTCTTCCCTATCTCCCTCCCAGGAGAAGGAGTTGCGTAGCTTATTGAACAACCATTTGGATGCTTTTTCTTGGAGCTATACGGAGATGAAAGGAGTCCACCCGTTGGTCTGTACCCATGACATCTACGTTAAAGAGGATTGTAAACCAGTCAGGCAGCCTTAGAGGAGAATGAATCCAGCCCTTAAAGACATCATCAAAGAAGAATTGCAAAAATTGTTGGATGCAAGATTCATCTACCCCATCTCTGACAATGAGTGGGTCTCACCTCTAGTGCTTGTGCCTAAGAAAAACGGGAAGTAGAGAATTTGTGTAGATTACTGAGAACTTAACAAAGCCACCAAGAAGGAACATTTCCCCTTGCCTTTCATAGATCAAGTGTTGGATGGACTAGCAGGGAAGAAGTTCTTTTCTTTCCTAGATGGGTTTAGCAGGTATAATCAAATCCAAATAAGCCCGGAAGACCAAGATAAAACCACCTTCACTTATCCATGGGGTACCTTTGCCTACCGGGTCCTTCCCTTTGGGTTGTTCAATGCTCCTGCCACTTTCCAGAGAGCAGTATTGAGCATATTTGCTGAACTGGTTCATGATTCGGTGGAAAT
>APFE030486013.1:158342-184444 GCA_000404065.3 Pinus taeda
CCTAAAGGAACAAGGTCAACTGATTACATCCTCTCCCAGAAGTTCTCCACTGAAAACTGCTCATAAATGGTCAAAACTGGACCATACTAAAAGCTCAATGCAGGGGGTGCGATGCATATCACCTTCCCCATGTACAAGGTACGATGCATACTGATTTGATCCTCTGTAGGGTGCGATGGTCAGGAATGGACAAATGGCAGAGACAAAAATGCGAGGTGGAAGATCATGGGATCTTCCAAAAGCTTCCCCTCTGACACTTGCCTCTCTATTTTCGACCAGGGATGAGTAAGAGATCATCATTCTCCAAGTGGAAGCAGGAACTATCAGAGAGAGGACACTAATCAAGATCCTAGAAGATGACTCACCTCTCTGTAATCATCTATATATGGATCCCTCATCACAGAAATCTAGAGGCTGGAATTTTGTATCTTATAGAGAAGTGTTGTTGGTTTTCTGGTGTACATTCATAGTGTTGGGTGATCTAGCTTTGCTTGATGTGAATAAGGGCTTCTTAGCTAGAGGATGATGCTGGGTTAGAGTACATGGTTGTAATCCTCTTGCTACTTTTCATCTTAATAAAGCTATTCTTGTTTCCTTCCATATTCTTGTGTACTTGTTTATATATGCATTTATATGGTTCATACACATTTGATCCTGTATTATTTATGAATTTAGATCCTTGTTTCTTCGATAGTAGTATTTTGCCATGATTCTATAGGTTCTTTTGAAGCTGGGCAGACAAAGAAGAAAGTCAGACTCAGGTTGGTCTTCTTGGTTCTCCTCTTGTCTATTTTCATAAAAGAAAACAATAGTAGACTTTGGTTGTTCGTTTCTAAGATAGCCACCCATCTTAGTGGGAATAATAGCATCCGAGTGGACACTATTCCCAGATAACACATACACAGACAGTCAAGTTTGGGCAACAAAAGCACTAGAACTAGGGAATTGGTGCGGAGTTAAAATATAAACACCTAGGAGATCCTTTATCAAAGTCCGAAGGAGGAAAACATAAAACAATACTCCCTTTCTGCTCAGAGCATTTAAACAAAACACTCCAACCATGCCAAGAGGATTTATTAGAAAGGAACCCTCAGATTCCAGGAAATTACGTGAACATCCCACAGTAGTGGACCTCTTCACCCGTGCCAATTGGATGACCTTCTGTGATAAAATCCAGGGGCATGATGATGAAATAACAGAGGAATTCCGGATGTCTCTGCAACCTAAATAAAAAACACTGGCCACTGTAAATTTCAGAGGGTTGACCCTGCAGCTTACCCCTGAACTCATTAGTCAAGTCACTGGTCTGCCATTATGGATACCCTGGAGCAAAGAGGAGAGAGCATTAGGCCGAAAAGCCAAGAAAGAATTCTTCCTACCAGAGGAATAGTTTGCAGAAGATAAGAACGGGGTAAGGAGGGCCAGTTTACATCCTCTATGGAGCGAAGCTAGTCTCCAAATTATGAAATACATTACCTGTGAGGGGCAGTTCAGTATTTTTTACGGCTATCATTTCCGGTTGCTAAAAGAACTAAGACATGGGTTGGATTTACCTCTAGAGCAGAAGTTAAGCATCCCCTATTTTCTCTTGCAGTCATTGATTGAATGTGGCACCAAATTGAAGAAAGGGACACCGGATCAGGTAGCCCATCATGGGCTCATCAAGCTCCTAGTGGAAGATGCCCTCCATACTTACACTGTCCCCCTCTCCTGGGAAATTTTCCGCAACATGTCCATAGGTGACGATATAAGGATTCTGGCCGAGGAACTCACCTCATCCAGCAATCAAGAGAGGGAACACACTGAGGCAAGAGAGAAAGCCAGTGGTAAGGGAACACATGACAAACCACCACAGAAAGAACAAGAAGAGAAACAAGAGAAAGGCCAAGTTACTGAACCTAAAACTATGGAAGGACCAATGGCACAAACACCCAGGGAGAAACGACTGCAAAATAGAGCAAAGAACACTAAAATAGCCCAAACAAAGGAGGTCACAACCAAGGAAACCAAACAAGAGTTAAAAGGAAAGACCCATGCAACTAAATAGGCCGCAACAGTTTCTATAGGAAGTCTGGAAACAACTTCTACAGGAAGCCTAAAAATAGAGCAGAAGAAGGAGAAGTCTCCTAAGATTCTGGCCAGGGAGGCAGCAGCGGTGTTGGCTACCTTAAGCATAACCCTAGAGAAAAAAAGGGAAGCGGAAAAGGGAGCCTTCTATGTATTTTAAGGCAAGAAGAAGCTTGCAGATAAAAACTGGAAGACCCGAGTCACAGTCAAAAGAACCAATTACAATTGTGGACACCCCAATTAAACAACAGGAAAGGTCTCCTCCAAAGGCATCCATCATCTATGAATGGTGAAGCCCAAAGATGTCCACTTGGAAGGAAAAGGTTAAAATGTTGGACACGAAAACCTCTCTACAGAATGCTGAAACAATTCTATAGGAAACGCTGGCTAGGCTAAATAAGACCGAAGAGTTGGAAGAAAAGGCAGTCAAATCATCCCAGGAGGAAGAAAAGACTGAGGAAATTGAGGAACCAAGCCCCCAGCCCAACTTGGGCTCCTACTATAACTTGCTAGAGGCGGGTAGGATAATCCCCCAAAAATTTGCAGTGCCACTCTTCTTTGCACTGGAGGAAGAGAGAATGAGAACCCACACTTGGATGAAAATCGCCAAGTCCAAGGGTGTGGCAGATATAGGTGCCTTGGAGGAACAACTCAAAGAGGCAAGGAAAGAATTGGTTTTTGTACGGCATGTAGAAAGTAGCCAACAGGCCAAGCTATAGGAAGAAAATGAGCTGCTCAAGTAGCAGCTACAGTTACAGGGACACTTTAAGGAAGACAGACCCCACACCTTGGGAGAACAACAGCACCAGAAGGAGCCCACAACAGATAGAGAAACCACTGGTGAATAGCAAAAGAGAGATGGGTTGCACGCTGAAATAGAGGCACTGACTAGATAGCTACAGGAAAAGGAATTGCAAGTAGCACAAGAGATACAGTCTCTAAGGCAACAGGTGCAAGAGAAGGAGGCCCAACTGGCCTACATGGCCAGCTGGGTAGAGGAGGAAATACAGTGTAGAAAACCTACCAAAACATATGCCTTATACCTCAAGGAACAATGGTTGCAGTCCTAGATCAACACTTTGGCCCAAAGGGGCATTACTCCATTCCAAAACTACCACCAATTCATGGCTTTATGTGACAACAACTCATCAGAGGACAAAGCCAAGCTATCAGAGTTCTACCTACACAAGTTGGCCCTTCCCAACATGAACTTGTGGGACCCCAACGCTGCAGTAGGGAACGTGCAACTTATGGCCATGGCCTCTTTTCTATGTCATGAAGAAAAGAGAGCAGCAGAGGTCCGAAATGTTATGGACAAGGAATTGAAGGAACCACTAATGATAAGAGCAGACCCGGATGATCCCTCAGCACTGATACACGCCCACTAGCACTTGGCATATAAGTCCCGGGCCCTACCAGATTACATTGACCGTCAAGCCCAAGCCATAGCCCATTTCGAGGACATGGAGAGGCTGTTGGGGGATGACTGTGTTCATGCCTGCACCTGGAGGTGGAACACACTGTCCCATAGCCTAAAGATTAGAGAATACCACACCCCAACAAGGATGGCAGAGGCCATGGCAAGAGTACCCCTCTACAAACAGTCCATGCAGAATCTTCAGGCCAACTGGATCGTCCTAAAATTTAGTCCTCCCTTGCTTTTGGGGCTGTTAGAAGGAGTCAAGGAAGAGGAAGAACATAGGCAGTGGGAAGAAGTGGAAAGCAAGGAAGGATTTCATGATTGTGAAGAAGATATCACTTCAGAGGCCTCGGATGTGAGGGAGGTGGTCAAGGCTATCAAGCATGATGAGTTGGATTAGTTGCTCGAGGTCGGAAACCCATTTAGCAGGGGGTGATGATGAGCCCCATAATTGGTAACTTATTGGGCTCATTTTTCCTAATTGTTCTTGATCAATCCACCATTTTTCATAGTTTATGCATTTTTTTTGAGTATATTTATGTTAATTGCACGAATGAGGGTGGTCCCTTTACCAAGAAGGCTAATACATGGTTATTTCAGGTTTTTGGACAAATTTTGGAACAAAGCCAAGCAATTATGAGCTAGATGACAGCCAAGCATGAAGGAACAAGGGTGAGTATTCATAGGGAGGATGTCTCTTGCATTAAATGTCCCTTCCTCGAAATCTCCACCCTCAACTCGGAGCTCAGCAGACCACCAAAATGAATCCTAAAGGCAGCCAAGGAGCTTGGTGAAAAGTGACTGTTTACTGGCAGTTGGAGCAGCCGAGCCCCTTGAGTTAAGGAGGGCCACTAAGTCCCCTCGTAGGCATAAATAGGAAGGATTTCAGCCTTCGTAGTTTACTTTTTTGGACTGTTGTTATTTTGCACTAAGGTGTTGTTATTTTCTCAGCTCATTTTCGTAGCTGCTGTTGTGTAACTTTCTTATGAACATGGCTATTTTTGAGTAATGGAAAGCAACTTTATTTGGCATCAGTTTTGAGTTTCTTTAGGAGCCTGTAGCTATTGGGGTTGGGCCCAACCCAAGTGCCAAGGCTTCCTTCATGTACTATTATTTGTTTTTATGTCTTTGCAAAATAGCTTCTGTTAAGTAGATCAACATCTTGCTGGTTACATAGGTCATGGTTGATGATTAGATAGGCTTTTTATGTTCAGATTTAGTTGGTAGATTAGTAACAGGGAAGATATCCAGAAAAGGGCCATCAAGCACCTCTGATCTCACCTCTCCCTCAGTGGGATCGTGAGCTGCGACAAAGGTGACATTGCTGCCAACAAAAACACTGCCTTTGCTTCACCATGCAATTAGTAGTGTTGGATTCTTAGTTTCCAAACTTGATATCAATTTTGATTGCATGCTTAGGGTTATGATTGCTTAGTTGCATAGTCATTTCATCTGATTTCATTACAAATAAACTTCTGTTCCATTTCTTTGCTGCTATCTAGGTCAGAATAGACTAACGTAACTAGGCCTTTGATTTTCCAAGTGTTTGGTTGTCCAGTTTGAAAAACCACTTCCAGAGCACCTGTTAGCCTTCTTCATCTACCCATACTCCATCAACTCCACCTACTCCATCCTCCACTTAGAACCCTTACCTCAAATTTTCCTCATTCACTTACTTTGCCCTAATTCTCATCTTGTTGTGCAACATCGTTTCATCCCTCCTTGAACAAATCTAACCATCCGCGCCACTCCTCAACTCCATCCACCAAGTCTTGGACCTCCTCACACCGCTATCTCACCTCCATACTCATTCCTCCACCTTTTTCCCTCCATCAATCCTCCAAAATCCCATTTCTGAACATCCTTTAGAAAATTATAGACATCTTGTAGAAATTCCAGAGCATCCTGTAGAACCCTTGCAAACTTCCTGTAGAAGCTCACGAAAGTGGTTTCTTGAAAGCCAAACTTTGTGAAACTCTCAGGAATGGTGCTAGGGACCCCTTAGGCCCTCTCTAAACCTTCCCAACCTCCTGCAAGCATTTCCTCTCGCTGATCCACCTCTGCACAGTCAAAAATAGTGAAAACACATGCATGATGAATCTGACAACTTAATCAAAAATACAAAAAGATGTTTTCTTCAGATAGAAGTAGCTTAGGCACATGTATTTTACCTTCCTAGAAGTAATGGAATCTCTTTCAATAGCTTGCATTCTCTTTTTCGCATCAGTAGGGCTAGCTGGTAAAATTAGGGTTTGCTAGGGTTTGCCTTTCCGTTCAACGTTTCAGTTTCTTTCTGCAAGTAGATTAGCTTCCCTTGAGTTAGCTTTCGTTCATCAGTAAAAAGTTTCTTCTCATAGCTCATAGAAGTTGGCTTAAGCCCCTAGTAGACTTGTGGCAGCTGAACAAGTGACAGCTACGGCAAGAGCTAGTACTTGTGCATACAACACCGTCGCTTCCAAGTTTGTTACGAAATACCGGGTTGATATAAAGTAAAGAATGGGGTCCTAGGAGTTGCAGCAATATTGCTGCAATACTGGAGCCCACCAGTGGAAAATATGTCCTTTTACCAAATGCGACTTGTTACTTATAGTATTTTTTAGTTACTATTCCAGGGGTTAATTCCATGGGTGAATGAATATCATGGGTGGATGTCACAATACCACGAGTCAATTCCATGGGTGAATGAATACCATGGGTGGATGTCACAATACCATAGTTCAATTCCATGGGTGAATGAATACCATGGGTGGATGTCACAATACCATGGGAAAATACCATGGATGAATGAATACCATGGGTAGATGTCACTTACAATATCATGGGTGGGTGCCACTTACAATACCATGGGTAAATTCCATGGGTGGATGAATACCATGGTTTGATGCCATTTTCCATTTGGATCATTCCTCCCTCAAGAAGCAATGGTTCCCATTGCGTGAAGTTCCCTCCTGCGAAGCATTTTTTGAATATGAAGAGCCACTTAAGAGAAGAGTTTTATGTGGTTAACCCATAACCATGATAACTGAAGATCCGGGGATAGAGATACCGTGTAATGCTTGTGACCAATTGTGATACTGAAAGTGTGTGGCCTAGCAAATGGACTTTGATGAAGTGTGGGTTTGTGGATGACCCATAACCATGATGAACAAAGATCCGATGATAGAGATACCTTGTAATTCTTGTGACCAACTGTGATACTAACAATGTGCAACCTAGCAAATGGACTTCAATGAAGTGTGGGTTTGTGGATGACCCATAACCATGAGAAATGAAGATTTGAGGATAGAGATACCCTATCATGCTTGTGACCAACTATGATACTAATAATGTGCGGCCTAGCAAATGGACTTCGATGACAAGGGTTTTGTGCGGCTGACCCATAACTGTGATGTTGGTTGTTGATGAAGTAGAAGGTGCCTACATAGCCTGGGGTGGGAGGGAACATCTCTAAATAACCCAAGCCTAATGCTGCTATGCTGAAACTGATGAATGTGAAGTAGGTTCCTATTAAAGTGGGGTGGGAGGGCACTTCTCCAATGGGAACCTGCTCCAAATGCTGATCCAAAATTAAAATGGACATAACTTGGTCAATCTAACTGAGAATATTTATTATAACCTATTTTTGGAAGTAGAAGGACCATTTTGCATCTTCCCATCTGTTGGAAATCCTTATCTGGACACTCTAGAATCTCAGATTCGCACTGCAATGTTTCTGCCGTCACAAAAGTTCTGAAAAAAATAGTTGATTTTAAATCAACGATATCTCCCACATCTGAACTCTGATTCAACCCATTATTTTTTTAATTGGGTGATTTTTCAAGAGGAGCTCAGATCTACAATCCTTTTTCTAAAATTCAACACAAAAACTTCAAAAAATGATAGGAGAGTTATCATCCACCACTTGTCATCAGAAACAAATTCTATAACATAGTTGATTTTAAATCAGCAATATCTCCATCATCCAAACTCCAATTCAGCAGATTTATTTTTTGAATTTTGGTATTTTTTCCCGAGGAATCCAAATTTGTTAGATTTTTTTTTATTTGTAAATATTGTACCAAATGTTTTAGATCAGATCTGAAAACTTGCCGTCCAAAAAACATTCCTGCAAAAAATGAAAAAAAGAAAAATTCTTCTTGCTTGGCCCAAGAAAGGTCTCTGTGGAGGTCGCAGCATGTGCTTGAAGTTTGTTGAATATTGCTATAAAAATTTGAAATTGAAATATGCATGAAACCCTCATTCCCATGGAATCGTAACCTGCTCGTATACCACTGATCCGGATCTTAGGGTGAACTCCTCCACGATCTGAAAAATTGAAATTGCGAGAAGAAACAGAGTATAATGCCCAATAAACAAAACCACAAAGATTTTTTTAATTAAAATAGATAATAAATGTAAGGTCTACATTGTGGTGGAAAATCTGTCCTTTTACAAAATGTGACTTGTTACTTATAGTATTTGTCAGTTACAATGCCACGGGTCAATTCCATGGGTGAACGAATATCATGGGTGGATGTCACAATACCATGAGTCAATTCCATGGGTGAATGAATACCATGGGTGGATATTACAATACCACGGGTCAATTCCATGGGTGAATGAATACCATGGGTGGATGTCACAATACCATGGGTGAACAAATACCATGGGTGGATGTTACTTACAATACCATGGGTGGGTGCCACTTAAAATACCATGGGTAAATTCCATGGGTGGATGAATAACATGGGTGGATGAATACCATGGGTTGATGCCATTTTCCATTCGGATCATAATGTTCCTGTGTCATTTTTTTTGTTAGCAGTAATAGGATCTGAAATTATTTCTATACCTAGAACTTCCTTTGAATTATTGGCGGTTTGCTTCTTTGATTTTCCCACCTTTGTACTCTAAGTTATGACTTCCATTTGTTAAGCTCCTATTGAAGGAACCTGCTATGATACATATTGTTGGAAATAATAAGAGGGGGGTGAATTAGTATTTCCTTTATTTTACACACAATTGGTTAATTTAATAATTTAAAACATTCAGAGCATCATATTAAAATAGAAAGAAAGATCACATGAAAATATGGCACATAAAATATGTCATCCAATTCAAGTGTTGTGTTATGCACGATCTACGTACAACATTTACCAAACAAGTATGAAAGGAAGTGCAAGAATCCCCAAGGGGTTTTACCAGCAATGCTAGAAGGAAGCAAATTTTACCTAAATGGTTGGGCTCCCATTCCAAGGATAATGGCCCAAGTACAATCAGTCTCTACTACTATCCTCTACTACTACTACTATCCACCATTGTTGCTACTACAAACTCTACCCCCATCTACCACTACTCAAATCCTCTTCACTTCCATCACCACCTTTATCTATGCTACTGCTAATGCCACATTAGTTCCCATTGTTTCTTCACTGAATGTTTCCAATCCTAGTAATTCTTCTATTGTTGTACCAACTATCTTTGCCTCTATTTCTACTACTATTGCTCCTAATGTCTATGGTCAATGTCATAGATATGAGGTTATTGTCATTCACAGGATCACTGTGAAAGATCACTAATCTCAAACATTATGTCACAATCACCATGTCAAAGACAAACCCAATCATTGCAACTACTCTATCCTTTCTTCTTCTCTTAATGTGCAACATTTTATACCCAATTTGGTCTTTCTATTAGCCTCTATTAGCCCTTCAATTATTTGCAACATAAAATCTTTAATAAGTATAAATGTGAAGGATATCAATGTGAAGAATTTATATAGTAATATTCACTACCAGAAGAACACAGTTATCCCTTAATACATCATCATCTTCCAAGGTCACTTCTCAAACTAAGAGTATAGTGATAAATTAGAGGTCACAACCATCACTATTGTTACCAAGGTCACTATTGTCATACAAGCATGCTTTACATGATATATCCCAACAAATCCATGTCATTCATCACGGTCATAGGAAGCATATTTTCATACATATAAAGATATCAATGTCATTACAATATTATAAAAGGTATTTTTGTCTTAAACATCACAATCATACAATTCTATGAAGAGAATGTCAAATTTTTAAACATTGTTTATTATCAATATGTTGATACAGGACCCTTAAAGATTATTGCGTTGTCACATCTCTTTAGATCAAGTTGCTGCCCAATGTGATCAATAGAAAATACTTAAAAATTCATTCCATGGACTTGATCAGAATTGAATGAGATATATAATCTTCAGATCAAACTTTGCCTAGAAGAAATTTGGAGATATTAGTTCTTACCATTGCCATTCCATGGACTTGATCAGAATTGAATGAGATATATAATCTTCAGATCAAACTTTGCCTAGAAGAAATTTGGAGATATTGGGTATCTGAAGAGTACCCTGAAGTCTTCTTGGCCACAGAGAAACTTTTCTCATCTAGAACAGTGAGATATTATGATCTTTTACAATTTAGGAGAGCACCAATTTTGGGTATCTGACTTCATGATCAATACCTTGACCAACTAACCAAAGGAGGGAATTCAATTTAAAATTTTAATTTTTGGCCCCAATATTTGAACAAACTTGTAGAGTCCTTTTAAAATTAAAAATATTTTGGTTGGCCCTCCATAATTATAAAACCTTTAATTTAATCAAATAATTGGAAAACTCCTAAATGAAGAACCTCCTTTTAATGAAGAGCCCATTTAGATGATGATTCTTCCATAGGTCTTGATCAATGATACATTGCCACATCATTAATGTGCTTGGGGATTTGACTTGGTTACCATATCAATCAATTATTTCAACTTCGTCATCCATGGAGAGTCTTCCACATCATCATCAACCCTTGGGGTTTTGGACCATTAATTGGGGTCATTGAATTTGACTAGACATATCTCATAAACCGCAAGGACCGATGAAGGGCTCCCCACATCAACAAAATTAGTATGACAAGGAGAATCCAAAAGAAAGGGTCTCCAGTGCAAACTTGGTGATCTGAATCATAAAAAATATCCAACAATTACAGGGTGTGTCCATCATCCAAGAAACAAAATCCTAGTGCTAGTGTTTCATCACTACATAGTCATGATGCGTCATCCTGTAGGCACCATCACATCAATGGAATCCAAACCCTTATATTAATGATGATATCTACATGCATTCTACATCATGTACCTGCCTACACCTGTTGCACCTTCTCTAGCTTTGACTTCAATGACAACTTATTCTACATTCCTAGCGCTAAATCTCCTTTGAATTCTATGCCTGCATAGGGGTAATCCT
Organism: Pinus taeda; assembly: GCA_000404065.3. Lineage (NCBI taxonomy): Eukaryota > Viridiplantae > Streptophyta > Pinopsida > Pinales > Pinaceae > Pinus > Pinus taeda. The sequence goes on from APFE030486013.1 coordinate 169,088, forward strand.
CTTTAGTTGTGACTAGTTCCTCTCACCAATGGAAGAACTAGTCATCAAAAGATGACTGAGTAAAAAATAGTTGATTTTAAATGAACGATATCTCCCACATCCAAACTTCGATTCGACCCAAATTTTTTTTTTAATTGGGTGATTTTTCAAGAGGAGCTTAGATCTACAATCCTTTTTCTAAAATTCAACGCAAAAAATTCAAAAAATGATAGGAGAGTTATTGTCCACCACTTGTCATCATAAACAAATTCTACAACATAGCTGATTTTAAATTAGTGATATCTCCATCATCCAAACTCCAATTCGACTGATTTATTTTTTGAATTTTGGTATTTCTTTTCGCGAGGAATCCAAATTTCTTATTTCTTTTTTTGTAAATATTGCACCAAATGTTTCAGATCAGATCTACAAACTTGCTGTCCAAAAAACATTCCTGCAAAAAAATGAAAAAAAGAAAAATTCTTCTTGCTTGGCCCAAGAAAGTTCTCTGTGGAGGTCGCAGCACGTGCCTGAAGTTTGTTGAATATTGCTGTAAAAATTTGAAATTGAAATATTCATGAAACCCTCATTCCCATGGAATCGTAACCTGGTCTAATACCACTAATCCAAATCTTAGGGGGAACGCCCCTAAGATCTGAAAAATTGAAATTGCGAGAAGAAACAAAGTATAATGCCCAATAAACAAAAACACAAAGTTTTTTTTTATTAAAACAGATAATAAATGTAAGGACTACATTGTGGTGGACAATCTGTCCTTTTACAAAATGCGACTTGTTACTTATAGTATTTTTCAGTTACAATACCATGGGTCAATTCCATGGCTGAATGAATATCATGGGTGGATGTCACAATACCATGAGTCAATTCCATGGGTGGATATCACAATACCATGGGTCAATTCCATGGGTGAATGAATACCATGGGTGCATGTCGCAATACCATGGGCAAATACCATGGGTGAACGAATACCATGGGTGGATGTCACTTACAATACCATGGGTGGATAAATACCATGGGTGGGTTCCACTTACAATACCATGGGTGGATGAATAACATGGGTGGATGAATACCATAGGTTGATGCCATTTTCTATTCGGATCACAATGTTCTTGTGTCATTTTTTTTGTTAGTGGTAATAGGATCTGAAATTATTTCTATACCTAGAACTTCCTTTGAATTATTGGTGGCTTGCTTCTTTGATTTTCCCATATTTGTACTCTAAGAAATGACTTCCATTTGTAAATCTCCTACTAAAGGAACCTGCTATGATACCAATTGTTGGAAATAATAAGAGGGGGGTGAATCAATATTTCCTTTATTTTACACACAATTGGTTAATTTAATAATTTAAAAAATTCAGAGCATCATATTAAAATAGAAAAAAAGATCACATGAAAATATAGCACATAAAATATGTCATACAATTCAAGTGTTGTGTTATGTATGATGTACATACAACATTTACCAAACAAGTATGAAAGGAAGTGCAAGAATCCCCAAGGGGTTTTACTAGCAATGCTAGAAGGAAGCAAATTCTACCTAAATGGTTGGGCTCCCATTCCAAGGATAATGGCCCAAGTACAATTAGTCTCTACTACTATCCTCTACTACTACTACTATCCACCATTGTTGCTGCTACAAACTCTACCCCCATCTACCACTACTCAAATCCTCTTCACTTCCATCACTACCTTTATCTATGCTAGTGCTAATGCCACATCAGTTCCCATTGTTTCTTCACTGAATGTTTCCAATCCTACTAATTCTTCTATTGTTGTACCAACTATCTTTTGCTTCTATTTCTACTACTATTTCTCCTAATGTCTATGGTCAATGTCATAGATATGAGGTTACTGTCATTCACAGGATCACTGTGGAAGATCACTAATCTCAAACATTATGTCACAATCACCATGTCAAAGAGAGACCCAATCATTGTTACTACTCTATCCTTTCTTCTTCTCTTAATGTGCAACATTTTATACCTAGTATGGTCTTTCTATTAGCCTCTATTAGCCCTTCAATTATTTGCAACATAAAATCTTTGATAAGTATAAATGTGAAGGATGTCAATGTGAAGAATTTATATAGTAATATTCACTACCAGAACAACACAATTATCCCTTAATACATCATCATCTTCCAAGGTCACTTCTAATACCAAGAGTATAGTCATAAATTAGAGGTCACAACCATCACTATTGTTACCAAGGTCACTATTGTCATACAAGCATGCTTTACATGATATCTCCCAACAAATCCATGTCATTCACCATGGTCATATGAAGCATATTTTCATACATATAAAGATATTAATGTCATTACAATATTATAAGAGGTATTTTTGTCATAAACATCACAATCATACAATTCTATGAAGAGAATGTCAAATTTTCAAACATTGTTTATTATCAATATGTTGATACAGGACCCTTAAAGATTATTGTGTTGTCACATCTCTTTAGATCAGGTTGCCCAATGTGATCAATAGAAAATACTTCAAAATTCATTCCATGGACTTGATCAGAATTGAATGAGATATATAATCTTTAGATCGAACTTTAGCTAGAAGAAATAAGCGTTCCATCTTTCAGAGATGTCACTTCTTACTGTTGCAATCTCTCTCTCTCTCTCTCTCTCTCTCTCGCTCTCTCTCTCTGTATATATATATCACACTTCAGTGTTTTATCAAAATATCCACAAGGACACTCAGATAACTTTAGTTTCTTGTACATTTTCTTCCTCTCCATCATACTGTAAAATGGTTGATGTATTATATAAAACCAAGATTTTCTTTGCTATGATACATCTCAGTATATATGTATGATATAATCTTCACAATATTTTGAACATGTTTCATATTTGGTTCAATAGTTGGCTTCTCTCCACAAGAATAAGTTTCTATATTCAGACTATTTGATCCGTCATAGAAAACAAACACTTCTAAGTGTCTTCAAGTTAGGTATCTAGTCTTGAAAACCACACAAGATCCTTACCACAAGAATTATCACAGATATTGCAATGAAATCCTATCGATAAAGGTCTTATACTACTCCAGGAGGAATGAGCTTGCAATCTTCTTTGGATCACAATAGGTAGGTCATAAAGAAGATTACATTAAGGTAAGGTTGATTTCCTTGGAACTTGGAAAACATACCTTAGATTCCTTCAAGGTTTAAGATCCCTTTGAGAGAAAATAATTTTTGTAACCTTACATCTTCCCGAACAACCAAAATTGGCCTATTATGGTTTATTTTTAATGCCCTAGGAGGGTTGAATCCCAAAGGTGGAAACAAAATTCAATTGAAACCTAGAGTGGTATCCCACAAAACCAATAAAAACAATCTTTAAGTAATCAAATCCTCATTCCTTTGTTGACTTACTACAAAGATGAAGAACCGGTGAAATACCTTAGCAAATTATCACCTAACCATACCACTTCATTAACCATGCCTCTTGTATATTATCTTTATTCAGCAAAGGGCTGAAGAAATTTAGAGAACAAGCACAAGAATAATAATAATTGAATTTTTATTGATATGCCACACTAGAATGATTTTGTCCTTAGTTGTGGACCATGATTGAACTATCTTGGCCATAGTGAGGCCTTTTGATTCGTGAAAGACACACATAAATGGCAGTGAATCAGAAAATAAGGTGTAGACCAAAAACCCTTAAAGCTTATGAAGAGTACCCTAAAGTCTTCTTAGCCGTAGAGAAACTTCGCTCATTCAGAACGATGAGATATTATGATCTTTTACAATTTAGGAGAGCACTAATTTTGGGTATCTGGCTTCATGATCAATACCTTGACCAACTAACCAAAGGAGGGAATTCAATTTAAAATTTTAATTTTTGGCCCCAATATTTGAACAGACTTGTAGAGTCCTTTTAAAATTAAAAATATTTTGGTCAGCCCTAGATAACTATAAAACCTTTAATTTAATCAAATAATTGGAAAACTCCTAAATGAACAACCTCCTTTTAATGAAGAGCCCAATTAGATGATGATTCTTGCATAGGTCTTGATCAATGATACATTGCCACATCATTAATGTGCTTGGGGATTTGACTTGGTTACCATATCAATCAATTATTTCAAATTCGTCATCCATGGAGAGTCTTCCACATCATCATCAACCCTTGGGGTTTTGGACCATTAATTGGGGTCATTGAATTTGACTAGGCATATCTCATAAACCGGAAGGATCGATGAAGGGCTCCCCACATCAACAAAATCAATATGACGAGGAGAATCCAAAAGAAAGGGTCTCCAGTGCAAACTTGGTGATCTGAATCATAAAAAATATCCAACAATTGCAGGGTGTGTCCATCATCCAAGAAACAAAATCCTAGTGCTAGTGTTTCATCATTACATAGTCATGATGCGTCATCTTGTGGGCACCATCACATCAATGGAATCCAAACCCTTATATTAATGATGATATCTACACACACTCTACATCATGTACCTGCATGCACCTGTTGCACCTTCTCTAGCTTTGACTTCAATGACAACATATTCTACATTCCTAGCGCTAAATCTCCTTTGAATTCTATGCCTGCATAGGGGTAATCCTATTTAGTTATGACTAGTTCCTCCCACCAATGGAAGAACTAGTCATCAAAAGATGACTGAGTTACTTGGCCTCCTTCAAGTCTCCTCATCAAATCTTCCCACCTAGTAATATGACAATCTCTTGGATTGTTGATGGGGGTTCTACTAGGGATCATAGTGTTAGAATCCACTCAAAGAAGAATGAACATAGTATGTACTATAACCAATTGTTTTGGTCTTACTGTACCTACATGATGTGAGTTGGCTCTTCATATAACCCAAGAGCATTGTGATCATATCATAAACCATAGGTTTCAAACATTCTATTGCAAGAAACATAGTGGGCCATGAAGCCTTATGTAATGAGGTCGATCCTGACACCCTGGAAATTGTGAAACGAAGAATTGTTATTGCCAGCTTGGTGATGTTTTTTATTAGGATTTGTGACCAACTTTTTGTGTTCCTGGTGCCCAATAAACAAAAATTTAGTCATCCACATTCAAGCCTTTGCTTGCCTTGTCTTTCAAATCGACTACTTCGCCTCTTTTGGAAAGGCCTGTGATAAAATATATGTCCTCTACTTAAATTTATAAAGGCATTGAATCAATGATGAATTTCCCTTACTATAGGTCCCGATAGTTGATCGTCATATTCAACGATATTGATTGAGCTCTCATGTTTTGCATCATGAAGAACCTTAGCAATCCACAATTTTTTATAGCATCCAAAACTTCTTAGTCTTCTAGAACTAAGCTATCAATCTCATCATACTCTATTTCACGCCATTCGATCACCATCCTACATAATTTGATGAATCCGACCATTAAAAATTTATTTCCAAAATGTTGCTTTACACACATGTGACTTTTATTCTAGACAATAGAGTATATACAATGTAACAACCCTAGTTAAAAAGTTCATGTAAAATATATATAAGACCACGGTCATGGGACACGTCTTCCAAGATGAACTGTGGGAAAAACCTCCCAGTGGGTGTTCATTTGGTTTATTATGGCTAAGGAAGTTGGCAAAGGAAATGGCTAAGGGTTTTGGAAAGGAAAAGAGCCACTTTTGGCACATTTGTTTATGAAAATAATGGAAATTAGGAGAAAGGGAAGGTGAAAGCTCACATGTTGCATGTGAGGAGGAAATTGAAGGAAAATAATAGAAATTGAACAAAATAGAGGCCCAATTGACAAAAAGACTTTTGAGGATTAGTGGGAAAGGCTTTGTCAGTTTAGTTGGACCTCTCTCTCTATTCTATTCTCCCTCTCATACTCTTGGATACTTAGAGTTTTCTTGGACAACTCTTGGAGAGTGTGGAATACTTGGATTTTTGAAGCAAGAAGAGAAAGGAAGGGAAATAAACCACAAGAGGACATCAGGATCAACAACTACAATGGGTTTTTCTTGCATGTACCAAGTTGCATGTATGTTTTACTCAATAGTTTTGGCTTGAGTGGCATATGCATGTAGTTTATTGGTCATGATTTGTCACTAGAATGGAGGATTTCCTAGAGTAATAGTGGATTTGCTTATCCTTTCCATTTTCTTGATAACCATGGTGTTGTGGGTTTATCTCCTTTTCTTTTTGTTGGTTCTCATGTTTCCTTTAGCTTGGGTAGAGTTATTAGTTCATGGAATCCCTAGTTGGACAAATGCTTTGGAAGCCCCGTAACAACTTGAGTTGAGTTAGTAGTCCTAGAAGCCTTGGTTGGACACATTTGTGGGAAGCCATTTGTTGGTTGAGTTACTAGTCCTAGAAGCCTTGGTTGGAAAAATGCTCTAGAAGCCTAGTGGAAGCTATGGGTTGAGTTACTAGTCCTAGTAGCCTTGGTTGGAACAAATGATGTGGATCCCTAGAAGGCTTGGATAGAGACCAAACTGATGATGGTTTTGTGATGTCCGAATGTGAGGTGGAATCACTATTTGATGGGTTGACGTGGATGGCCTTTGGAAGATCCTCAATGGTTTTGGATTGATGTGTTATATGAGATCCCACATTCATGCTTGGAATATGGCACGAGGTCGAATGACTGAATAGATATTTGGCTCAGCCCTTCTACGGTCGGGTGGAACGTGGAAGTTCCATACCTAGTTGGATTTTGCATCATTAATATGAGGTTATTTCTCCTTGCTATCTCATGAGTATTATAATGGTTTAGATGTGGATTATATGGTTGTTGTTTCCTTGGTATTTCCATTGTTATTATGTTGGTTATGAATGTGTATTATGATAGTGGCTATGTATGACTCCTATCATGTTTTTACTTTTATATGAATGAATAATGTGTCAATGGCCTAATGGATGAAAATGAAACTAATGTGATAAGGAAACAATGCTTCATAGTGAATCTCAGATAAGTATGGGACCCCAATGCTCATATCTTTTATTTACACCTATAGATTACATATTTGTGATATGTTTAATGAAATGCCTAGCATGGATAATAGGGGTCTGTTCAAGTAGTTGCATTAATCTTTTTATTTCCATGTTATCTTACTTCTCTGAAGGTGTCATTCAATTCTAGGTAGTGACCTGGGCTCTGGGCCTGAAAATATGGATTAAATCCCTGGGAAGCTAGCATAGAACTAAGCAAAATAGTCCCTCAGTGTTGGCTTCCAGGTCTGTGAGAGCATCCATAGGTTCGTGGAAATTGGCATTCCCATATCATGAGAGTGTCCAGAGGTCATCTGCTTCAAAATTTCAATAGGACCCATGGGTTGTTTGGCTGAAATTTTGGGTTGGTTCCTGAGGGTCATAATGTTGATGTTGAATTTTTGTATGGTGTGTTTCTATTGGTTCCACTTCCTTAACATGACTTAGAAGGTTGAATCATATCATAGTGGTCTATCATCACATGTTTACCCTGGTTGGTAGTTTCTTCGGTAGATTGGTAGGAGGGTGTTACAGAGTGGTATTAGAGCATGGTTCACCCCTCAGACTAGATGGGTTGTGTGTTGGTCATGCATTCACGTTGGTTGCATATGTGTTCCTTATGCTTATATTCCATATTCTTGTTGCATTTGCATGGTGTTTATCATGGTTGTAGTGATGTCACCATGTGAAGGTTGATGGTATTTTTGTGGGATGTATCGTCATGCGTGTATGGGTGTATATGCATTGTTATGTGTGTCAGTGTCCATATGCATGCATTGTCATGGATATGGTTATGCCTGTATGGTAGGTTAGACACACATTCTGAGTTTATTGTATGAAATTAGGTCATCATGATGTTGTTGATGTGTTATGATGTTAATGTTTTAGCTGAGATAAAGCAGGAGATGCAGATCATCAAAGTGATGTTGTGACATTGGGCCTCGAGGTAAGAGAAGATAGTCATACATGTATTCTATGATTGTCATGAAAGTATGTTAGTTAATGTATTGTTATATGCATTAGGATTGTATATATTAGGTTTATGTACATGTTTATTGATGTTATGGTTACATACATCATAGATGCTAGTTGATTAATGTAGTCATATGCACATGTGTCAGATAGTCATGAATGATGGAAACCTTTAGTTGTATGCATTTCTATTGTTGTTCTATGTTAGATAACTTGAGGATTATGTTATATGTTGTTAATGAGTATGCTATAGGTTAACTTATTGTTGTTATATGATAGTTAGCTTGATGATTAGGTTATATGTTGTTTATGAGCATGATATATAATTTTTTGTTTTTATATGCTAGGTACTTGATGATTAGGGTTATTACATTAAGATCTTGATGTTATATGTATCATACTAAGTTCAATTGGCCTATGCAGATCGTTAGGGTTATGAAATTCAGTTATGATTCGACTTATTTGTGACATTTTGTTGTACCAATATAAACTGAATGTACAAATGTGTTTACTATGCATAAATAATAATTGTTTATGAGTTTATGCGATGAACATGTTATCTAGTGACTATTATGGATATCATGACCTTATTTATCTTTGAGATGATATCTTGTGAAGTTATGTCATGCTGATTGTATAGACAAGATTGCCTCCCCTGAGATACATTAAGGTATGAACTTGCTTATGCCATATACTTTGTGTTTGACTGTTTGATTATGATGTCTACTTGGTGTTTGAGTGTTTGTTGTCTATTATGTTGTCTAGTTAATTAATTTGACATGGAATGTTTTCAAGTTGGTTGAATGCTTGATTAATTGTGTGATATGATTATGTGTCTGTGTTTGTCAATTTAATTGTCTTAAATTGTTACATAAATTATCGATTGGAGTTGGTAAACTTGTGAAGTGCAAGTGCACTATATATGTTAGAAGCCTTAATATTATTAATGTGTATGATTTAGTTATTGAAAAATTATTTTTAAGGATGTTTTTTGTTACTATTTTACTCTTTTAAAGAAAATAAAATTAACATATTCAATCTCAATTACATTCCTGCTCACTCCTTTCTAATGAAATAAAAAATTATCTTCAAACTTGCAAAATGAAATTAAGAGAACTTAACCCATCTATTGCAACACAAATTTAATCTCTAAAAGCCGAACTATTCATCTAATGTTCTAGAAATCATTTGCATAAAAACCAAAATGAATTTGAATTCTAGTTAAAATGAAAACTACACATTTTCTCATTATTAATCACTCATGCTTTGAAATGAAATATTGTAAAGAAATCACTCATGCTCTGAATGAAACTATAATGAAATCTATGAAAAGAAATTACATTATAATTAGCATCATTATAAATCAACTTGAAAAGAACGATTAGTGAAATCTTGCTATCATTATCTAATCAAAATCAACATTGTAAAATGATTCTAAAACATGTAAATAACTGCAACAAATGATAAAGAAAAAATGTGAAAATGTAGAAGCTTCACTATTTGCAGGGGCCCTCCAAAAACATGTGGTCACAAAACTTTAATCGAATAGTCAGCTATGAATCAAAACTTCATTCTTCATTAACAGGTAAAAACTGAGTTAAAACAATATGGTCACATATAAAAAATAACTTTTTTTTCATATTTGTTGCGTGGTATTTATAAAATCCTGTGTCAATAATTGTTCGAGGCTTTTACACCTACCCTAGCTAACATAGTTCTAATTTTAGCTTCTAACAGATATCAAAATATCATTTTCTCACAATTTTCTATTTGGCAAAGTAAATCATGAAGTGCAAGGATTTTGGACTCTCGCTCGTATGTTCAGCAACATGTTGAATTTTATCCTTTGATCACACAACTGAAAAATCCTTTGATGTTCTGATTCAGATGAATAGGAGGAAATAGTTAAATGGATCAATCTCCACCTGTTCGTATCTTTCTCTTCTTAGTTAGCACCTTAGATTCTGATAAACCTCGGAATCGTCTACAGAAACATAGATTAGCTGCAAAATTGCGTGAATTTGGTAGTTAATACAAACATTAATTCAATAATAAGGAACATTATTAAATATGAAATCTAAGAAAATTAAACACCTTACCATGCCGAAAACCTTGTAGTTTGATGCCTTTTAAGTTGATGATGATGGTCAAAGAGAGGAAAAATTGGTAAGGGAGAGTGTCAAAATGAAGCATTCATGAGGCTCTACATTCCCACAAGGCCATTGCATGTACTCATGCAAAAATTCAAAACTAGAAGTCATTCTCTATTACTTCTCTCTTAGAAACTTGGGCTAGAACATCCAAGTTTGTCCTTCTTACCTTTTTTCTTGCAACTTTCATTCTGGGTTTCTTCATCAAAATCCTGCATTTTGGACTCATGACTTTCCTTTTTAGAGATTCATTATTTTTCTTTAACTTCTTGTTCTTTTCATACCATAAATTCATATGTAAAAGAATGTAATCATTCTTAGTCCTTTCTATCTCATTTTGCATCTTTAATGTCTCATGTTCCTTCTTCAAATGTTTATTCAGTGTCTCCAACTCAAAAACTTCTTGTTTCCAAGTTTTCATGAGTGGAGGTTCTTGTGGACTGTTAGACTAGATTTCTTTTTCATGGATTGTAGAACAAGGTGCCTTTTTCTACAACTCTCTTCTCCAAAGACTCACTGTAGTCATAGATTTTTTATTGTATTGGATCTATTTTTGGTTTTTTTCGGCCTAGGCTATGAATAGGTGAGATGATAGTAGATGATGGAACTTCCATTTTCTCTTCTTTCTCCAAACTAACAACATTTGTACACTGCTGAGATGATTTTTTATTAAGCTTGGCACTTCTTGTTACATTTCATGGAAGATGGTTTTTAATTTTAGCTCTTTTCTCTCTGTTTTAACTTCCTTTGTTTTATTGGATGTGCTTTCTTCCTTTTTGCTGAATTTCTTTCTTCTAACAGATTGCCTTTTAATGCTTCTTAAAATTTCTGTAATAGGAGTTTCATCTTCTAACTATTCTTATATTTTTTTGTTGAGGTAATTTTTTAATAGGATTCTTAGATATTCTCTTCCTTCATCTTTTTTCTTCACTGCTGCTAGGTGGCTCTTGATCCTCCTCCTTAAAATTATTTCTAACAAGGAAGCGATCCCAATTATCTCCTATTATTTCAAGATGAAATTCAATGAGTATTTTTATAAGGCCGTGGTGATACATGGTGTTTTTTATGAACTGTATCCTTTTCTAAACATTACCATAAATTTTCCTTAAGCTATTTAACATAAAATAAGGAAGATTTATTTCATTCCCATTGAGAAAATGCATCATCAAACGAATGCGATAAAAGAACATACAACCAAATCTTCCTTCACAGGTGACAAATTTATGATTTATTAGCAAAAAATTCCTTCATTTACCCCTAAGTGTTGTACTGGTAATTCCCTTCTTAAAAATAGTGATATCCATACCTGGGGTTTTCAAGAAAGTATTCATTCTTCTCCTTCAATGCCCCTATTCTTAAACCATCTCTCTCTTATTCTTAATAGTCAGGTAGCTTCAGCAATAAGAGATTATGTCATTGCAAACTTGATGTATCTAATTTTAGCTTCTACACCATCAAAAGCTTTGGCAAATTATTTAGTTACTTCCTTGTTAAAATCATCAAAATTTTCCACGAATTCTAGCCATTGTGATTTCTGCAACATTTCCTTCACCTGTGGATATCCTTCCATGAATTTTATTCCATTTGGTTTTGTTTTCACTATGACATCCATGGCTGATAAATTTCACCTCAGAATTCGCATCTTGACAGGGTATGAGTCAGGGTTTCAGGATAATGTCTTAGGTGAGAGTATGAACAAAAGTGAGAGGAAAAACAAGTAAGTGACCAATTGTAGCAGTTACAACCACCCTCCAAAATTTTGCCTTAGCTTCGTTTTGGAGCCTCCTTACCAACCTTTCATAACAACATATCTTGTCTTGTCAAGTACACAAGCTTTAGTGATTTTCTTGCAGAATGACAACCTATCTGTGAGAGCTTGTTGCATCCCCTGACAGGTTGTTTCTCCGAACTTGGTCCAGCTACAGGGTGAGAAGCTCCCTCAAGAAATTGTGCAGTTATGGAGGGGAACCAACCTTCCCTCTAGAAATTGCGCAAATCTTTCTGTCATTGTTCATTGGAAAAATTACACAATTCCTCCCAATAGGACTGCTCAACCCAAAAATTGCGCAATTTTGGGCAACAGTCAGCTGCTCTGCCTAGAAATTGTGCAATTTTGGGCATCAGTCAGCTGCTTTGCCTAGAAATTATACAATCCCTTTGGGCATCCAGCCCAGCTCCCTCTCAGAAATGCACATTTTTTCCTCCAGTTGAGGAGACTGTTGAATGTGAATTTGAGTTGATCGGTTCCCTCTAAGACCGAGAAAAACTGAATTGCACGCATGGACTGCTTCTCCCAAGGTAGCATGCAAAGGCATCCCTTGATTCAAGGATCTATGTTTAGCAGTGATCTAGCACCGATCACCAATTTCGGAAATGCTGATATATAAGGATTTAAGCAACAATGATAGGTTGGCCTTGTTGTCATAACCGGGGTGTTACGTCCATCTTGATGTAAACTTGACCACCGAGTATGTTTTATAAACTCGTGGCAAGTACAGGATGTTTTTAGTCTTTAGTTGGTCATTTCATTCCAGCATGTAATTTGCAAAACCATGTACTACAGGTTGCACAGGTAGCAGGTCTCGGCTCATCGCTTAAGGCTTCGAAGAACAAAGGTGAAGGAGATGGAAGCGAGACATTTTTAGGACGCTTGTAATGCAGGCAAGGTATAGAGAGAGTTGTAGATTTTTTTTCATGCTTTTGGAGGACCAAAAGCTCTTTAGTGGGGAGGATTAATCCAGGTGGCTCCAGAGAGACACACAAGACAAAGAGGGCTCAAAAATCAAAGTCTCTAGATTATTCACAAACTAGGACCAAAGCATAGATCTTTCTGTCCTGATCGTGGAGGTGTGAACAGTTCATCAAACCGAGCTTGTATGTGAAATATAGAGCTCTTAAAAGTTTGATATGACAGGGGAAAAGTGGGGCCCACAGTGTGCCACAGGCATCCTAGTAAGAAGGTGGGACCCACATGGCAGCCCATCAGCCATTAACAATTGGTGTTCTTTCATTGGATCCATAATCCCTTTAAACATCGATCACATATTAAACAAATATCAATATTTATTTAGGCCGACAGCCATAACCCTCATCGGCCTAATTGTAGCTATTGAGCATATTGGTTTTGGGATCGGAGGCCATAACTCCTGCCGAACCCTCCTTCTTCACATATTAAACAACATATGTATTTTTAAGGTCGACAGGCCATAACTTCTCGCCGGCGAAATCACAACAAAAATCCACATTTATTATTTCAGGTCGGCAGCCATAACCCCCGCAAGAACCATTCTACAACAACCATCCATAATATATATATAATATAAATAATATATATATATTACTATATAGAGAGAGATGAAGAGAAGACGAGAGAGAGCAGAGCAGAAGAGAGAGAAGATTACATTGTATTATATGGGGTGGGTCGGGCCCATCGGTGGTGACCTGGACCCACACCGATTGCCCCCACCCATAATATACGCTCGCCGATATGTGTGTCAACCAAGCGTTGAATCGCCCGATATTCAGAAACAGCTGATATATATATATATATATATATATATAATATATAATATATATATATATATATATTATATATATATAGTATATATATAATATATATATATTATTAATCTACAGTATCTACCATGATAATGTTATTTAGAGCGGGGTTTAAGGGGCGGGCCGCCCAATGCGGACCTGACCCCTTTAATTTATCATTTCGGTTCAAAAGAAGCTGTGATATATTATTTCGAGAGGGGCGGGGTTTGACCGCCTGACCTCGTCCCTATTAACCAGTGATTTTTACCAATCCTCCTAAATAATTACCTTTGTGAATCTGCCCGAGGTGTTTCTATTTAAACAATCATTTTTACCTCCGCATGCAGTTCGAGGAGTATTTTTAGCACACTGTTCAAGGTAGGAGAGCTTTCAGGTGGCAGATAGTGCATTTTGTCTGTTTTGGACAAGTTTTAGATGTTTTTAGCCCCTCTCAACACCACAGATGCATTGGTGCTGCCCACTTCTCCATTTGAAGTCTCCATTTCACAACCATTTTAAAGAATGGAGGTATAAGCCTCTTGTTATGCAACTGATGATTGTAATTCTCTTCTTTTCATGCCATTTAATATAAATGCATCCCCATTGTTCGAGCAGGGCCTGAAGACGTAGCTCGAGTTGGATGAACTCCGTTATCAAGTCTTGGTGTCTTCTTTTTGTGCCTTTATTTGTTTCCTTCTTCTTTCTGGTGTGCACATTAAATTTATGTGTTAAGCTGCAATTTTACATGTGATTCTTTTCATACATCTATAAGTGAAAGATCCCTAGATCAAAGATTTTATCAGCGCCGATCAACACCAATCGCCGATTTCAGAAACATCGACAATATATATATATATATAATAATAATATATAATATAGTAAAAGATTATACTATAATATATATAAGTAGTATAGATATATAGATATATCTGATAATATATAACTATTGAGTATGCGTGTTTAGAGTGAAGTTGTTAAGGGGAGGCTGCCTCCAATGTAATCCCACATGAATCCATTAATGTATCATTTTGGTTCAAAATAAACTGTGATATATTATTTCGGGAGGGGCGGGGTTTAACAACCCAACCTCCTCCCTATTAACCAATGATTTTACCAATCCTCCTAACTAATATGGTCAATCCAACCAAGATGTTTCTATTTAAACAGTCATTTTACCTCTGCATGCAGTTCGAGGAGGATTTTCAGCACGTTGTTTGAGGCAGGAGAGCTTTCAGGTGGCTGATAGCGCATTTTATCTATTTTGGACAAGTTTTAGATGTTTTCAGCCCCTCTCAAAGCTACAAATGCATTGGTGTTGCCCACTTCTCCATTTGAGGTCTCCATTTCACAACCATTTTAAAGAATGGAGGTATAATCCTCTTGTTATACAACTGATGATTGTAATTCTCTTCTTTTCATGCCATTTAATATAAAGGCCTCCCCATTGTTCGAGCAGGGTCCAGAGACATAGTCCGAGTTGGATGAAATCTGTTATCAAGTGTTGGTGTCTTCTTTTTTTGTCTTTATGTGTTTCGTTCTTCTTTCTGGTGTGCACATTAAATTTCTGTGTTAAGCTGCAATTTTACATGTGATTCTTTTCATACATCTATAAGTGAAATATCCCTGGATCAAGCAGTTGGAGGTTTCATGCATGGATCATTTCAGAAACCTCCCACCATGTCACTCTTCCTAGATTTGTGGCATGTGTGTCACATCGTCAATTTTCTCAAAACTCATCAACTAGACGTTGTAGAGCTCAT